>JAGDQP010002124.1:0-109426 GCA_022664845.1 Lepisma saccharinum
CCAGTGTATCCGAGTTAATCAAAGTAAGTTTTGAAAGTGAAAATGGGGACAAAAGATGAACTGAAAACAAGAGTTGTTAATTTTTTACTTTATTTATAGCATTTAGACATGTGTAGCTCAGGCCGGGTTCGGATAGGAGAAAAGAATCGGGGCGGGCCTATATTGAAGGTAATATCCCGGCAAATGCCTGGCATGACAGGAAAAACTCAGGATTGCTGGTCGCAAGTATCAAACCCAGGAGATCATGAATATGAAACTAACGTTCTACCAATGACCCAAAGCTGCTCGGTGCAGGATTTCTTACATCCCTCGAAATAGTTATTTTAGGCCTGCTGTTAGAGTAACTAATTACTAAGCTCAGTACTCGATATTTGCATGTAAAACTTTCTCAGCGAGCAAGAGAACGTAAAAGGCAGATTTTCAAGGCAGGAGTCCAAGGTGGTGAGCAACAGTACTACGACCTGCTACTGATTCAATTTTTGTAGTAGTTCAGTATGGAAGAAAAGACGGGCCTTGAATTTTATGTTGAAAACAGTACAACATTTTTACGTACATTAATATCAATTTTTCAGCTAATATTCAAGCACTAAGTTGGAGTACCACAAGTGAAGTGTCAAAAACTGTCACTTCCGACCGAGTAGAAAACTTGCACCGTGGTATTTAAAAATATGGAGATTTTATCACTTTTTAACCATATGGTGCTCCTTATTAAATAGGAGTACCAAAAATAACCACTTCCGGTTGAGTAGAAAACTTGATCTCTACAAAACTCTAAATAGATGTTAAGTTGGGGTACATTTGAAGTGCCAAGAAATGTGGCAATTCACGTCGAATTTAAAGTTTAGTGTGCAAAACAGTTCAAAACTTGGACAAGAACTTATATAAATTTATCATTTATCGGCGATGTGATACTCAGGCATTAAGTTTGAGTACTAGTTTTAAGGTGAAGAAAAATACTCCCGGTTGGGTAGAAAACTCGAACTTTAGCGTACAAAATGCTACACAACTAATACATAAATTTATGTACATTTTAGCATTTTTCGGCAATGTGGTACACAGGCATTAAGTTGGAGTCAAAAAATTAATGTGCCGAAAGGTGTCACTTCGGATCGAGTAGAAAACTCAAACTCTGGAGGACAAAACTAGTACATCATTTTTATCTAGATTTTCTGATTCCTTTTGCTATGTGGTACCCAGGCATTAAGTAGGAGTACCATATTTGAAGTACCGAAAAGTTCCACTTCTGACCGTCTAGCAAATTCGAACTTTGGTGTACAAAAGGTACAAACTAGTACAAAACTGAGGTAAGTATTTTATCAAAGTCGGTTTTAGTGGTACTTTAACTTAAGGGAGCTGATGCAACAGGACAGGAACTGTTTATTTGACCTTCGTAAATTATATATCGAAGAATTCGTAAAGAGAAAATACATCAACTGTACGTCCTCTGATAGTGGTAGGGTAAAACAACAACTTACATTTGTATTTGTGAAGTATGGATTGAGACACTGTAGAAAGACAGCTCGATAACACCTGATTTTTAGTCCAATATTAGAGTGCATCACCTACACGAGGAGATGCCGCCCATTCGCTACACAACTTCTACCAAATTTCGCTAGATCATTGTAGCCACTGGAAACTTCTCTCCTTTTAAACGTCATTTTTTGTTGATGGGAGATGCATCCGCCCGACGACTTTGACGACCTCCACCCGAAGCGTTGAGGATGAAGAATTCTCGTAGAGAGAGAATCAATGCTCCTAGCCAACCTCCTCCAAGATGCCGTAGGTGGGAAACACAAATCACTCGAACGACTTCCACTCGAAGTATTTTGGGGGACTCTACTGTAAGCAGAAACATCCTCCAACAAGGGCATTAAATAGAATGACCAAAAACTACTGGTAAGGTAGTTTTATTTTTTTTCCGCGATTCGCTAGACATCTTATGACTAATCTAGACATCTAGCAAAGGGTATCTTAGAAGAAATAAAGGATGATGTTAGGGTACTGGATGTTTTAACAATTTTCTTATTATTTGTTTACTTATTCATTACTTAATCATTGGATAGAATAAGCTTTGTGCATATACTCATTATTTAGGTGTAAAGGGTTCGATAATGATGACATGGAAAATGGGATTGAGGTGCAGTAGACGTCACAAAACTGGAAACATTGAGGATGATTCAATATCTTCTTACCTAGGGGAGTTTCTAGGCAGGATGAGAGACATGTGAGCCCGCTGGAACAACATTGATGTCCCATGGGTACAGTGCTAAGGGTGTCCGTGAAGGGTGAGTGGTGTAATGAATGATCATGTGAGGAATATACGAACGTGATGGTGTTAAGCTGTGTCAATTGGAGGCGTAACCGAGAAGTAGCCATATGGACCGGAGTAAGTTGCCTGTATTTTGACTTTAAAGACGTTCTGTGCAGCTTCTTGGATGTAGAAAAAGTTTGTCACCAGCAAATGTGTGTTTCGTTTATGTTATGTTGTTGCAAGTGTATGTTGTTTTAAAGACGTTATGTGAGGCTTCTTGAATATAGGAAAACATTGTCACGAGCAAATGTTTTGAAATAAGATGGTGAAAAGATGCTATGAACTGATCTCATGTGGTCAGTGGAAGGTTGGTGTTAAACTGTGATTGAGGGAGACGAAGTGGGACAGTGAGGTGAGGTGTTTCTTGGTTGGGTTCAGGACGACTTTTACATTTATAGGAGCAAGTGGGATGAGGTTCACCGAACTGACTCCATTTCGGAGGCTATTGGGGCAAACTCTTGTGTCATGAGCATTATACGTCTGGTAGTTTTCACATGGGAGCAGAAGTGGCTGAGCGGTGCGAGATGGTTTTACTCTATGACATCTCTTGTAAATTTTAGCTTGATACTGTAGTAGGTTGTCTATTGTCTGTTGATGTGGCGTGAGTACCCTAATTATGTAGTTGGCTGTTCCCTTTGCGTTTTGATGCGAAGTTACGCACTAATGCTTTGGTGATGCTGTGACCTTCTGCTTTAAGTTCAATTGGCGTAACTAGAGGGGGGCAGGATCCCCCTATATGACTTGTGCCTCTTTTAGAGAGCTGACTGCCATCCGCAGACATTTTTAAATTGTAAATAATATAAATTAAAAAAATACAATGCGAAGCTCCCAGCCCTGGCGTGAGACGTTTGGTTCTCCTTGACTATTTTCATTAATTTAGAATTATTAGCTATAAATGCGATTTTGCACCGTGACTATAGTTGGTGGAGGATTTAATTGAAGTACACCTCTGACAGCTGTGTAATCTTAGAAGAAAGAGGGAAGACCATTTTAGAAAGGAAGTCTATGTCAAAGCAAAGATGAATTAGTATCGCAGCAAATCAACGAATAAGTAGCGTCAATATTTTGAATCTTTCGCTTTGTGCTTCGGTGCGGGGACGGGAGGAACAAATTTAAGGATATAAGATCATTTGTCGAAACTACAAATTCTAGTTCGGATGAGAAAATTAACAACAGTGTTACTGCAAGAATTATCACAACACAAGGGGTAGGCTGAATAAAACATCTTGAAGAAAACACATTTGCTCAGAAGGAAACGTTCAAAGCATGTGCATCAATTGGTATGAAGATCTTTTAGCTTTTGCTTCTAGTAACAAAAGCAAATGTTTCAATTCTGGCTGTCGTTACCTTTTCAGAAAAGGATTGTAAATCCTGTAGTTATTTTCTGTTGCAACAAGGATTCTGAGCCAAAACTCAATCCCATATCCTTCATCGGCTGTAAGTACACGATTACGAAAATGATGTATTTTACCCCGAAAGGGTGCAATTCTTCCACATGCTGTTATCATGGACAGAGCCACGCCAACTAGCTTCAACACTTGTAAATATTTCCCTTGTGTTCCATGTTACTTGCACATTTATGATTGGAAATCATTTTCGATATATGGTACTCGTCATCGCGAAGCACAAGCTTCTGCATCTCTACATGTGTATAATCCATACACCAAAGCAGAAAGCAAAAGTATACATGTGCCATTCTGCTTTTGATTGTGCTATATCTTGAGCAGGAAATTGAAATTTCACCAAGTAGTTCACCTACTGATTTGCTCTGAAACATATCTTACTGTTTTATTCATTGCGCTCTGATGAACTCCACCTCTGTGATAGCCAGGATCTACCATATAACGTACACAATTTTGCATTCTTTGTTTAGACGTTAGAGCCCCGCCTCGGGATTCTTCATTTGCTCCAAAAAATAGTCGTGATTCATTCCACATTTTCTTTCGAGAACCGATATAAATGCCTATAATGTCTTCCTTTCTCTGTTAGGCCTTCTTAAAATCGTTTTACCCTCCGTAGAGGTGAATTTTCACCGGTGGTCCCTAACATTGATAATAGGATATTTCTCACAATCTTTTAGGATAATCTTTAAACATGTTAGTAGCATTTGCGACTAACCCCTTCCCCTGCCTTAGCCATGGATGAGTGAAGGACAAAGATTGGGAGAAGAGCCAACCTATTTACGAATAAATTCCTTTCTGTGATAAATATTGTGATGGTGAGATTAGAAAATAGAAAGAATCTAGATATTGCGCCCAGAAGAAATGCAACTAAATCTTTGTATGGATTCGGTTCTATTTTCTCTTAGACACAAAAAATTTGTATTTTCACAAAGTTGTTCATGTATTATATGTATTTCTTTTTTTTAATTTCAATATAGGATGTTACAAACTCTTTTCAACAACATGCTATTGACAATTTGTTTTCAACATTTTTGTAAATATCACTGCAGAATCTTTATAACATTTGTTATTACCATTTTGCTATTAACATGTTTTTGCTTATTTTTGAGGTATAAATCCACTTTAACTGTAATTTTGAGCCATCTTCCACAGACGTGAGGCTACTTAAGACCATGCTTCACATTTCTTAAGCATTTGTTTCTTTTCCGAAGCATTTACTTCGCTTTATTCATATCGCTGTCGGAGGGGAGACTTGCGAATAAAAGCAAATGCTTGACATCCAATTGAGCACGAGCTTTCGCTTCAGGTAAGAATTTACTTCAAAATTTTCAGGCAAATGACTTTGCTTCATTTTATTCATCCTACCCAAAGTGATATATCGGCATCAGCTTCATTAACGGTGGCTTAAGTGAAATTCAAATGAAAGAACTGGATAAAAAGGGAACGGCATCTGGGGACACTTGAGAGCGGTCCATCTCAGCCCCGCATCAATATTTTAGGAAATGTGTCAAGAAGAGATGTACATCATGTTTCTACGGTTTATTCAAGAATGTTTTCTCAGAAGTAGGTGCGAAAATATTACAATTCATTCCAAAGTTACGGCACGCAAAGGAAGGAACTGTAGCGGAAGGACAGATATTAATCGTAAGATAAATACCATTTAATAAGGGTAATATCCCTTTTTGCTGTTCTAGAAAATGGCAAAAGAAGCACAAAATATTAAATTAATGGCGAATGAGGACCTCATATCGCGGATTTCCAGATTTCTCATTGGAAGGACCCCCCCCCCCCCCCCCTTCCTCTTTCCTTGAACTTTTTCTAAAATAGTTACGCTAATGATACTTGGTAAGTTGTTGAAGCAGACGTTTAAGAGTTTGGAACTTTGTTTCGAAATTAGTGAATAGGTATTGGAGCTTATTGGCTGTGAGCAAGTTGTCGGTGAGTGGATTCGTAGTCGGAGATGTTCCTGATCTGATTCACTGAGAGTGTGTCTTCTTAGTAGGCGGTGAGCTGCCGGATTAACGTTGTGGCGATGACGATGATCTAGAGCTGGCTTGTGAACCTCGTCGACGATGCTTGTAGGTAGATCCTTTTGATACTAGTTTTTAATCCGCTGAAGATGATGATTTTCGGCGTTGAACTACTGGTGGAAGATCATGCTTTCCTATCGGTTTTGGCATAGTGAATGAGGGTTATGTGTTTCTGAATGACATATGATAAGCCTTGACCAGCAACAACGAGGATAATACTATTGGAGACAAGTGCTCCACTGTAATATGTGATGAAGAAGTAGCATGATCAGGGGGTGCTATGTATCACTACTGTGAAAATCTCAGGCGAATTTGCACCTTCCGACACTGAGGAATGCCATTAATCCTAAACTGATTGAATACGTATGATATTCTCTCTCTCTTGCGTGTGTTATTCTGACTCCTCGGTAATACGGTAACAAGTCACAGTTAAACTAGGTTTGGGTCTCTAATTCTATATTAGCAATTTTTTTTATTTATTTTACCGCGATTTCCTTGTCACCTGAAGGGTGGTTAGATCTTTTTAAAGAGTTGCGCCCTCACTTAGGAAATATTTAAGCAAACTGTTTAGTTCGTTTTGCTACAGTTTTACATGTATTTTACAATGCGTCTAGTTTATCCGTCATATAAGATCAATTTTGTTAGTTCGATCAGTCGTATCAAGTTTCTAAGTTATATTCTTTGATCACTTGACAAGAACAGTCGTATGAAAATTAGAAGTTTCCATTAGTTTGACTCAGTCTCACCAGTCATCTACGTTTTCAGTTGTTAGCGAACAATAATGTCTCCGGTTAACATCGATTAGAGACAGACCATTACTAAAGAAATATCGGTCGGGACTTAAACTACTAAAGACTGTGCATCGATTGGTTCGTAATTTGCAGAGAAAGGCGATGTCAAAACGCCGGAAATTCTAATAATTGGATACTTTTTCTAAGAGGTCGTTACTTTGAATCTCGTATCGGAACTCAGTGAATGGGCGGAAGCGAATGTGCCTAAAGAACATTAAAGAGGCTCTAAATTAGTGACAGTTCCCCTTGTGTAAAAACTGCCCTTCTTGAACTTGTAGCAGAAATAGGGATCCTATCCTGTCAGACCCTTCCAAAGTAAAACAAGAACTCCGTGCTCGAGGACTGCCTAAAACTTAAGTGTGTTTCAGAAATGTTTTGGGTTCTTAATTAATCAAGTGTTACTTGCGTTACTGATATTCAAATATACTCAATCATTCCACACTCAATCCTAATAATATTTCACCGACTGAAACACTCATTAAGCGTGTCGGAAATCAAGTCACGAAGGAGATAAAGTAGAACGTTAGGACGAGCAAATTCGGCGTCTAAAGAAAATACTACGAAAAGGTGAAATTGATGTAATGTCATACGTTGATGTAAAATCGCATTGTATTCGGCTAGAGCATTACGATTCTTCCCTAGGCGAAGACACTGTCGCCTAGACAATTTTATTTATTGTCTTTACGCATCTAAGGCTCAGACCAGGATGGGGAGGGGAAAGGATTCGATCAGGGCCTATGTTGAAGGTGCTATCTCAGTATTTGCCTGGTGTGACTGAGGAAAAATCCTCGAGAAAACTTCAGTCAGGATGTCGGCCACTGGGATCGAACCCACGACCTCCCGAATGCTACGCCAACACTCTACCACTGAACTAAGGCGGATCAGTTTCTCTGCCTTAAAGTTAATATGCATGCTCGAATAAGTTTCGTTTTTATAAAATTCCCTGTATTAACCGATATTTTATCTTCTTGAGAACTATGGTAGGTGAAGGAAAAATATATAATACGAAGCATGAATTCGCGTTTCGCCTAAAGACAACAGGATCGCCATTTGTCAGAATATGCACTGAGGGTATAAGGCGAAACGAGCACAAACCGAAAATATCTGTTCTTCTCGTTTTCCATTTATTCGTTTGACCAATCTTCACATATCCGTTTATTCGAATACCCCGCTTGTTTGTTCTGCTGAAAACCATTTTTTATTTTTCGGATATCAGTTTGTTCGTTCTTCGGATGTTCAATAATCAGATTCGAACAATGAAATTATCCGGATGAATAATTATAGTTATTCAGATAATTTTGACATCGCTAAACATCATCATTTATATTTTAACATTAAACAAAAATAAAATTAAAATGAATACAAGAAAAATTGAGTTTCTCATAGAGATTTGTGTGGTATTAGGTATAGTCACACATTTCCCAGCTCGATGTAATACGAAAACCAATATAAAAAGACACATAGTGCTAGATTTTAATGTTGAAATAAGACTTTTATTGAATTAAGTTTGGCTTTATACATAATATTCTGTATTCCTCGTTATTGTTCTCAGATGGTAATTCTGTTAACATCATTGAATATATTTTATATAATGACAATAGTTTCATTATCCTCTGACTACTGCACTGTAAATTTCACGAGTTCGTAGGCTGTAGTTTCCATTACAGATTACAAGATATGTTTCCATTATGATACTCCTACCTTAGAGATGCCCAATGTAAGGTCGGGAAAAACTGCTGTTGATTCAGGAATAGTGTTCTCGTTCTAACATTTGTTTTGTGGGTCTTCTACATTCTTTTAATGACATTAGAGTGCATCTCTCTTTGTACAATATTGAGTGATACCGTACAATTTTCCTCAACTTTGCTTCTAGCTCTAGTACAATGTTATCGCATTTATCTTATTGTGCCTTGGCAATGTTCAGTTGCTTGGAATCAATCAACCTGATTTCTGCCTGTAATACTTCATTTGTTTTTCTAATACATCTCTAGTTTGTTCAATTTCTTTACGATCATATTGATGGATTTTAGTGGACTCGTGGATAAATAATAATTTACTTGAAGATGGTGCACTATTTCCTGCAACTTTCGATATTTGGTAATATTTTTCCAGCTTATGATCGGCGAGACTTACGATAGGAACATGCTTGGATATTACTTCCCGTTGAGCTTCGGATTTTCAGGTATTAAACATGTTTTTTGTAGGTTCTTTTTGTATTGATTCCATTATTTTGGAAGCGCACGAAGACACCTGTTTGTTTATGGTTTTCTGTTCCTTCCTTGTGTCATATTGTTTTCAGTCATGACTTCCACGTGAATCTTTGAACAGATTGTTGCTGTGTCTATTATTTCAAAGCTTTCTGTTCCACGTCATCGTCCGAACTTAGAGGTGATATAAGAAAGCTGGCATAATTAAATCCTTTAGGCATGCGAAAAGTATTGAATTATGATATATTTCAGTGCTTTGTGTGTCGCTAGCCTAACATTTATAATTTCCTGTCCTTTCTAGAGTTCACTGGGGGCTCCACAGTCTAGTGGTTAGAGCGTTGGACTCATGTCCGCGTGGTCCCGGGTTCAATTCCCGGCTGGAATCCCACTTTTCGGCGTCCACCCAGCGTCGTGAGGCAAATTGGAGAGTCACGTGAATAAAGACGTGATGGCCACACTCGGTCTGGTAAGCCCCTGAAACGCCTGTTCGTGGTTACGTACGCCCAATGACGTAGTTCCACCAAACACGGACAGATGGCGTTGGGGCAGGCTCAGGGCCTGTAGACCTGTTACGCCAGTGGTTCTTTTTTCTAGAGTTTACTATTCTTTTATTTACTTTCACATTATTCGCCTGCTTGGAAGGGCTTTGCAAATTCTTCCAATCTTTAAGTGCTATCAAGTATAATCTCTCGTTCTCAATACATTTATGCTGTTTATATGAAAGCTGAGTTTCAGCTTTCTTTGACGGTCTTAGAATTTGAAAATGAACTCTATATCAATCCAAAAGGAATAATAATTCAACTTCGCTTAACATGTGAAGCAATGTATGACTCAATATGAAGAGAATGTAGTTCTCTTTCTACTAAAGCTTCTCCTCCAATTAACTTGTCTTCATTAATAGGCAGATGGATTGTAAATCCTCGCTTTAAGTTTAGATTCAGTACCATTGGAAAACGGAGTCTTGTATTGTCAGTATTGCTGATGGACACACATCCAGTTTTGCTGATGGACTCTTGTTTTTCTGTCGAATACTTTTCTTCTTAAAACACAAACTGCTTCAGTGTATATCAGAATATTTATAGGTATCTTTCAAATTTTTGTTTTCAAAGTGTTTCAGTAATGACTTCTCCTGTTAATACGAGGTAAGCAGAGCATTCTGTAAAAAAAATATGTATTTTTAACTTTTTTACCTTTGCTTTAATGTTTAACGTTTTATTTCCATTTGATATCGTATAATATCCGTTTTTCAAAGTGAAATGAGAGCTTCAAACACCTAGTATGTTTCTATTTTCGTGTATTATGAATGGTAGAGATCTAGTAAACTAAATTTAAAAAAAAAAAAAAAAAAAAAAAAAGTCCTACATGTAAACAAATATCGGCTAAATAGGATATTATGTTCTGGCCTTTGGATATTTATCTAAAATTCTTACAAAGGTATTGGAAGTTTCCGAACTAGTCTCTCGTTCTCTTTAATTCGTATCATGTTATAGACTTAAGTTAGTATTTACTGAACACAGTTTCTGTGTCGGTAGCACTATTTTCAGGAATCCCATTAGTTCCTAAGTTTCTATATACTGAGTTAAACGAGCGTACGTCATTTATCACTCTTCTTGATGTAACATTTTTCACTAGCTAATAGTTTCTTCCGTTGTTTGGAGGGAAGCAATTGCTCTGTACGTTATTCCTATTAACTTGATTCTTATTGAAGGATTTTCGCCAGCGTCGTACATGATTCATCATAATAGTGGCATGGTAGAGACTGAGTAAGAGTTCATTCAGACAGTGATAAATTGCGTCGAATCAAAATAAGTAACATTTCTAGGATTTTGCCTATTATAGTATCTATATTGGGAAACTTAATAAGTAGCAGTGCTTGAGGTTCATAGCTACTCTTTCTCTCGAGTTAACCTTGGTGTTAAGGAGCTCTCTCTCTCTCTCTGTGTTGCTTCTTCACTTTAATTCCCAGCAAAAATCTTCAAAGTTCACAGAAAGCAGCTTTTCACTGCTTCTAACATAGTATTCCCAACCAAATTAAGTTTACATATCTCGATAATCCGCAAACATTCGACTGAGGTTATCAATATCACCAAATATTCTTATCACCAAATTGACAATGTTACACAATACCTACCTATCTGTAATTATGTACTGCGTGAATCATATGTTGTAGAGATAAAACTCTTCCCAGGATTAAACGATATATCATTCTTATACCAATTTCTGCCAATATGGTGGCAACATAAAAGATTATAATCATGCTTGATTTCTCGCCGAATATTTATTTTTGCTCGTGAACAAGTGACGCAGTATTTTCATACTGATTGAAGCGAATTGGGTAGAATGAAAGAAAGGTAAGACAGTAAATCATGGAACATATTTCGATTTTCTGTTTATTTGTAATAGTAAAAATGTTTTCTTACAAATGTATATATACACATACACATTTAAATAATACCTGCCAATCTTCACGCTCGAAAAGAGCTTTTTATGACAATAATTTGTTATGCAAATCAAGTACAACGAACGTATATTCAGATGGGAATAAATCAAACTCAATTTTGACTACCACATACAGCGTATTATTTGCAGCCATGATGTTACAATTTTGACTCAATGAAGAAAAACACCTTTTCCTTTTAAACGAGCAAATAAAATGAGGTATTTTATTTATATGAAAGAAACATACTTGATTCATTGATTAACAACTTATATCATTAATGGAAAATATTATGCTTGATCAAATAATATAAGAGATTGCTACATGGTAGCATCTCCTTGATATAGTAGAAAATTACTTATGCTATGTATTTGTGCTTGTTCGAAACAAATCATAAAATGGCACTTTTCAAATTTTCGTTCTTCTAGCTAGCTTCTAACCTAATTACTGTATATCTATTTACAACTTCTCAATAACAGCAAATGCAGCATAGCATCATCTCGTATCTATCACAAACGTTCCATCTACAACGTTTTTAAGTACAACAATATGCGAAATACGCCTTGCGTCCATCTTGAATAAAGAAAACACACAGATTTCTAAAAAAAAGCTGAATAACTATGGAGTTTAGATGTATAGTTAAGTTTGAAGCAGAAGATATTTCTCCGAAACTGTAACACTTCAGTTATTTTTTGTTAAAGTATAGAATCAGTCTTCTCAGAAATCTGTGTTTTCTTTTTCTTAGAAACTTCAATACATTAAAAGAAAAAGAGTTGAATGTACCTACTGTCTCACGTATCCCCATCTTAGTTTGTTACTTTCATAGAAAAGTTTAATTTAATAGGCTGCTGAAAATAAGCATTTAGGATTAGCATTCACAATTCAAAGAACTACGGTGAATAATAAATAAACTCAAAGTTAAAAAAATGCAAAATACTGTAACATAAGTAAAAAAATAAAACACAACAGAGATCAGAGTATTATGCATCATCACCACTGCTAACAACAAAACGCGCTAAAATTTACTTAAAAATCAGATGAACAGCAAGAGTAAGGGAAGAAAATACAAAGGAATACATGCTCCAAGAAGAAACTAACTGACAAACTGATTACGGAAAAGTACAAAATCGTATTATGTTTGACATACTGAGAAATAAATTTAAGAAAAGTTAGATTCACAATGAGAAATACAGTTATTGTTGGGTCAAAAATGCAGACGCGTGTAATAATAAAAAAATGCCCACATTACGAAAGCTGTAAGATGTAATAAACCTAGTCATAAATCGACTTTATATTAAGATAGTTTTGCGTCATGCATATAACAATATTCATCAGGAAGTTATTTCCAAAGAAACTCTCTGAGTAAAAGTTAAGACAACGGTAGACGTGATGGTTCCCAACCTGTAGTCCGTGAAGCAATTGTGATTTCATTGTATATGTATGTGTGTGTGTGTATATATCTTTTCTTTGTAGGTAAAACCTATGTCGGGTAGAATAATTTACTTGTATTTATCAATTTTTAATTATTGTGCTAGTAGATAAATTACCATGTGTGGTGAGCTACAGCGGGCATGAATTACTGGTTTCAGGGGTCCGTGATTTAGAAAAAAGGTTGGGAGTCACTGCCATAGAGCATGATCAAGAAAAAGCTCCGCGAAAATGAAAATATCTAGTGAAAGAAATTCAACAAGGAGAAAAGTTAAAATGGTGAAGACCAATAAACAATTAAGAAGCACCAGGCTACAGAAGAGAAATAATATATGTCTGTTTAATTGCTGCTGTTGAAGAGATTTCTAAATACGCTGCTTGAAACGGAAGAATATCTTTTCTCAGTTTGTATTTTTTTTTCTCTCTCTCGTACACACACAAAGAAACGTTAATGATACTACGAAACAACATCTTAACCTAATAAAATGGTAAGCCTTGTCAAGATACGGAAGACAAATAAAGTTCAAGTAGTTGATAAAAGAAATGCAATTCTTTCAGTCAATAATATGAACATGACAAATAAAAGCACTTACTGCATATAACGGCATTCGTGTTAAGACAATCATCCATTCAACAAATAGTAATAAAAGAAAAAAAAGTGCATGCAAAACTTTGTACGTTAAGACAATAACTTCTTTAACGAATGCTAATTCTCAGGCATTCAACAAATGGAACTGAACCAAAAATTTGATCAACTGATGTAAGAAAAGGCGTGTAACAAAGCTAGACAAGTGGCACTTAGTAGTCATGTATTTATTAGTGAACGTATTTTCACATTTCTTATCCGTCTATTTAATTGTTCGAAGATCTTTCAGAGTTGTCTTCCTGGGCACTTGTTCGTTTAAATAATGGTTTTGCAGGGGGTGTTACTACCATTAAATTTACAGATAACAAAACTGGAAACTCTATTTCGTCTTGGACCTCTAAAAGAACTACCTGAAAAAGAAAAAAAAAAGAAAGGAAGTTATACTTAATATCATGTAAAGGAAGGGACTTGACGACGGTTAATTATAAACTATATACAGTACAAGCATGTTTACACGCATTTTTTCTCTTCAGAATCGTGATATGCCCTCCTTCCTTTCAATATAAATAAAGCCAACTCTGACGCATTGAGGACACAATTACAATAATAACAATTTACAACTCACTTTCTAAAGCAAGGTTTAACGTTGTTCTCTAAACAGTTTCTTCAATCCAAACTTATGCCTTTCGACAATATCGAACTATACTTGATTTTTATTTCTTTGAGAAACATCCACAGGAATAATGTTTTCCAACTAATAACATTTTCCAGTAGCAAGGCCTGACTTTTTAGGAACTAAGTATTAGCTAAAAATGCAAAGATATGTAAGTTTGTACCAAGTGAAGAACTTCAGCACGAATGCTCTTATATCACAATCGAAAGGTCTTAGTTCAAACCTCCTATTGATTACCCTGACTGCTTTCATGACAGTTTTTCGTCTTCCTTACGCAGATAATATTATTAGACTAGATTCCCTTTCTGTGTCTTCCATGGCTACATTTCCTTTCTGTCCAAATGTCAAATTGTGGGATTATGCAAGCTACTTTGCACAATACCATTCGAAATCTTGTAATGTCCAAAAGAACATTGATTTAATCTTCAAATTGTGCCTGGGTTAATAAATTGATTTACGATATCTTGCTTAAGGATTAATTTATAAGAGGATGATCACTAAAATTGGAGACAGGGTTCCTACACAAATATTGAACTCAATTTTCCTGAATTTTCCTCGTTTTTGAGGTATTATTTTTGCAATCTAGTGGTAAAAAACAAATTATGCAAGAAACCAATAAAATATTTTGTTTTTTTCTTAAGAATGGCCACTATTCTCTCCAATGGACAATTCCAATCAAATGAATTTAGTAATCTAAGTGTAAACGAAAACTAACGTCACATGGTTGATTTCAAAGAATATACTTGTATACCGGTTTCAGATCATGTCATAAACAAACGTACGTTTTCGTTTATACCTGCGACATTTTCCACACCATGTAAAAAGGTTGTAGATTGTTCAGAGAACCGAAAAATCTCAAATACAAATGCACAAAATGTCTGAATTAACCTCAGCACGGCATTTTGCTTTCTCGTCCGATTATTATTATAACTGGGCTTGCCATAATCATTTTTACAAAGCATACCGTCAAATGGGGTTAACTAAGACAAAACCGGATGAGAGTTTCAAAAATTCTGTATTGACTACACCATTGGTTGTCAATGTAGTGTGCTTTTGCAAAGCTTCCGTGAAGAAGGTAAGTAATTTTCGAATCGATTTTCCAACTGTTCACGATATTGGAAATTCACTTACGTGCCACTGTAATTATGTTGCTTATAGTGTATCCCACCTCGTTGGTAATGTATTACTGATCAACCATATTAACAGTGTGGCCATCTGGTTCTTACAGAAAATTACATGCTCCGAAAATGACGTGATACGGGCTAACTTGCGACAAAAAGAAATGGATAAACATTCTTTCCTTGGGAAGAACGCTAATATTCAGAAATGTTACGGGTACAACGGTATCAAGTTCCATTGATGATTTAGATTCAGAGCCAGAATTCTACTCACTCCACGATTCTAAGTCTGCTTTCCATTTCTGCGTAGAAACCAGCAGAGGGCAAGGATCTCACCCGCTTTCAGTGATTAAGAAGAAAGGCTTATTCTTACCCTGGACGAACTCATGGAGAACGACTTTCCCGTCGTAAACTGATTTATGACTAACACAAAGAAGGAAAGTAGAAAGTATTTTGTAGCCGAGGGAACTCGTAACAATGAAGAAGAGAAGAAGGTTTCGGATAAGTTCATAACAAAATCTATAAAGAGTTATAATGTTTAAGGCTCAATCCAAGTTGGTTTTCCCGTATTTCTCTTTTAACGTTAATTATTGAAATTTCAGTAGAGGAAAACTGAAATTAACTTGAACGGACCAAAGGCCGTTTCCGTCCTTCAAGAATGAGCACAATTAGTTTTAATTAAATGCTAGTAGTAACTGCATACAATCCTGAGTTTACTATTAACATTTTATTAAAATTAATTTTACTCATTATTGAAGGATGAGACGAACTTTGGTCCGTGAAAGTTTAATTTCTGTTTTTCTGTACTGAAATTTGAATAACTGACGTAAAACGAAGAAGGCGTGAAAACTCACTTGCATTGAGCCTTAATTGAATTGAATTTATTTTTAAGGCCTTTAGGCATCTCAGGCTCAGGCCGAAATAATAATGTTCTCCCGGTCATCGACGACGAAACTGAGGTATCTCTGAAGTTTATTGAGACGAAATTTTTCCTTTCGATGATCTCATGAGGCAGGCGCTTCTTTCCATTTGCTCTATAACTTTCTATCTGAAGGTCTTTGGTGTTTCTTAATTATATCTGGTGTAGTAAAAAGTAATCCATTATTTTTGCATGACATTGAAGGCTTGACTTACCATAGTTAGAATGATCCGATTTAGGTCACATATGCGCCGTTTTGTTCGATAACGTGTTGCCATTTGGAAGGTAATATCATGATGCCTCTCTCATAGAAGCCCTTGTCCCTATTGGCAAAAAATTGAGACAGTCGATTTTCACAAGCCTCTCTTGAAGCGAATTTTTCACCAGCAAACGTGTTCGCCATGGACAGGAACAGATGGTAATCACTCGGTGCCAGGTCCGGACTATAAGGTGGATGCATAAGAACCTCCCAACCAAGCTCCGGAGCTTCTGGCGAGTCACTATCGATGTGTGTGGCCTGGCGTTGTCCCGGTGGAACACAATGCCTCTCCTATTAGCCAAAGCTGGCCACTTCTGGGCGATTGCTGCCTTCAGACGGTCCAATTGTTGACAGTATAGTTCCGAGTTAAGGGTTTGGCCGTAGGGGAGCAGCTCATAGTAGATAATTTACTGCCAATCCCACCAAACACACAGCAAAACCTTCCTGGCCGTCAATCCTGGCTTGGGCACCGTTTGCGCCGGCGCACCGCGCTTCGACCACGACCGTTTTCGCGTGACGTTGTCGTAACTGATCCACTTTTCATCACCAGTTACCAACCGCTTCAGAAATGGGTCGCTTTTGTTGCGATTCAGCAGCGATTCGCAGATGGAAATTCGGTCCATGAGGTTTTTTTGCGTTAACTCGTGTGGTACCCATACATCAAGCTTCTTTGTGTATCCAGCCTTATGCAAATGGTTCCACACGGTTTTTTGTGCAATGTTTAGCTCTTGGGCAATCGAAACAGTGCTTACATGACGGTTGGACGCGACAATGTCCATGATTTTATCGACATTTTCGACACGTGGCCTTCCAGTGATCTTTGACGTCCAAATTACCGGCACGGAATCGACGAAACCAAAATTGCGCGTGACTGGCTGTTACAGTATCAGGACCATAAACACTATTCATATTTGCAGCCGCCTGGCTTGCGTTTTCGCCTTTATTTAAGAAAAACTGTAAAATATAGTGTATTTTCTCTTTGCTAGTGTCCATTTTGACGCGCGCTCACACAACACTGAGTCAACTCATCACAACTATCTGAACAGTGTTTGTAGTACGCAATCTCATCGTTTGAACGCCATCTCGTTGAACCCGATCGGACTTATACAACGCGAGATACAGATCACTGAAGCCATCTATTGGCAAAATAATGGATTACTTTTTACTACACCAGATATAATATTTTTTCAATAAAAATTTTATTTTGTTATCTAGTGTGTATTAAGTTTCCCCAAATTGGCTTAATTTGTTCGATACATCATTTTACCTACTGTCTCAAGTTACCTTAAACCCACTGGGCAAATTAAGACAAACATCTAGAACAAACTGCATCAGAATTTATGACAGCGCTTTCTAGATGAAAAATGAGTGCTGAAACGATGGAACAAAGTCTACAATTTTAAATCTATTCATAACTCCAACACGGCGGAAATTAAAAAAATGGAGGATTTTCACAGGCTATCTATGTATGTCTGTAAGTTTGTTACCTCGTAGAGCCTAAACTACTAGAGCGATTTTAACAAATGAGGTGTCATTGGATTCATCTTGATTCAGAATGTGCTCTAGGCTATATGTGGTCATGAAATAAAAAACACAACATGGCGGAAATTAACAACATAGAAGAAATTTTCACAGGCTATCTATGTATTTATGGAAGTTTGTTACCTCATAGAACCTAAACTACTTGAGCGATTTTAACTAATAAGGTGTCGTTAGATTCATCTAGATCTAGACTGTGTTCTAGGTTATATGAAGACATGAAATAATAAATCCAACATGGCGGATTTTAATTTCAGAAGAATTTCTAATATTGGTTTCTAAATAAAAAATATGTGATGAAAACGATAAAACAAGGTCTACCACTGTAACTCTTTTCGTAATATCACAAAATTACAGGTTTTGAAGAAAGCACTAAAAGCTCAAACTGTTTTACTTAATTGCTCTTTTAATTCGCTTTCGTTAACTTGTAGTACATATTTATTTATTTATTTACCTTGTACAGAACGTTAACGCACATTCGAAGCAAATATTTTAATGTTTTTGTGGATTTTATTGTGAAGAAATGCTGGCGGTAGATATGGAATTAATGCCTTATTTTGATTAATTTTATATCTGATTATTTCCTTTCTCTGTATATTTAAGTTAATAATGAAAACAACAAAACGAATAAGATTTTACCTATATTACTTTGTGCGGGAAACCGCGCACCTGCCGGAGCTCATTTTGGTAAAGTTGTAGCTGCTGATATTCATAAATCTCCGAGTTATGGCTCAGTAAAATATTTACGATCGTGAAGTCAGACTATACGAATATTGACATATTTAATTAAATATCTTCGTATTTCTTGAGCAATGAAACTGAAACTTGCACGGCTTAATATAGAGTGTACGGGCTAGCAATTGCCATTCATAGTGTTGTCTTAAGTGATCCAGTGTTGCCAACTTAGGATAAAATTATATATATGTAATTTTATCCTAAGTTCATATATATATATATATATATTCAAATGACACTAGTCAGGTTATTGCACATTTTGAAAGAGCGTATCAAACACGCACGGTATACAGTATTGCAAACTTTGGAAGAAACAAGATGGAAAAGTTCTCTGTCAGTCTATAGAATGCAAAAACTACTTTCGTGGAGTAATATGATTTAACATGCTACAAGTAGTATGTATAATAACACTCTGGTCTAGAGATGCAAAAATCCGGCTTTTTTGAATGGACTGTTTATTTCCCACGAAAAGCCAACTTTTGGGGGGTAAAAAACGGAAATTTTGGAAACTTGGGCTTTTTTGATTTGCAAGATTTCTGCACTCCACTTGCCACGATTAAAGGTGGTAACAAAATACAAATCACTAAACCTAATACAAATTAGCTCAATTGCTTGGGTTGTACTGAAACACTTTCTTAAATAAGAATTATACAATTATCAGGAGACTTCAGGTTTTCTGACCTATGAATCGAAGATAGTCTTCAAAACAAATACATGGTAACCAAAAAGGTTTTTGCCGTTTTTAACGTCTCATTAATCATGCGCTCACAGAGAGAAAATGAAATGACGCACGTGCCTGCCAAGCGATCGGGAGTTAGTCTGACCATCGACCTTCAGTAATACAGGCAAGGTGCTAACACACAGCAGTCATAGTTCGTCCAGTGTAAAAGAGAAATGGAAGTATCGAAGCGACTTATTCATGTGTGTTTGTTCTATCACTTTAAAGTGGGCCTGTCAGCTGCCGCACCAAGTCGCCGCATATGCCAGACATTTGGTGAGAATCCCGTGAACGAACGCACCGCCACGCACTGGCTCCAGAAACACCGTTCGGGAGATGTGAACCTTCCTAATGAATCTCGCAGTGGAAGACCACATATGTTGGATGACGAGGCCCTGAAAGCAGCCATCGAGGAGGACAGTGGTCTACCGTGTGATGAACTTGCAGATAGGTTCCATGTTTCCGCTGAAACAGTCAGACTGCACCTGCATAGGATTGGGGAGTCATACAGGTTAAGCAAGTGGGTACCCCACATTGTCGGCAGCCAACAAGGAACAACGAGTGACAGCCTGCTTGTCCTTGCTCACTCGGCACCTGAACACACCCATATTTGATCGCTTGCTCACTGGTGACGAAAAGTGGGTCCTCTATGACACTCCCAAGCGTACCAGACATTGGTTGTCGCCACATGACCCTGTTCCTCACACCTCAAGACCACCTCCGCACCCACGAAAGGTTATACTCTCTGTATGGTGGATATGTCGCCAAGTGGTGCCTTACGAGCTCCTTCCACCTGGTCATACTATCACTGCTGACCTCTACTCACAGCAGTTGCAAAAGATGCACTGTGCATTGCGGCAGAAGGTGCCGGCATTGGTGAATCGTAAGGGTATGCTGTTCCTCAACGACAATGCCAAGCCACATGTGACAAAGAGGACCCGGGAGACCCTTCAGCAACTTTGCTGTGAGACACTGTGCCATGTATCACATTCACCGGACCTTGCGCCAACAGATTACCACCTGTTTCATTCCCTCGACAACCCACCTCCGTGGGAGATCCTTCGCCAATGAGGAAGACCTGCGGAACGCACTCACGGACTTCTTTGCCTCGAAAACCGCCGACTTTTATCACCAGGGTATTTTGCAGCTGCAGGAACGTTGGCAAAAGGTGTTGGATGCTGATGGAGCTTACTTCGAAACCTAAAGGTACGTACCGTCCACTGTATTGCTCTTTGTTTATTACTGCTCTAGAACGGCAAAAACTTTTTTGGTTACCTTGTAACTCTTCATACATGTCACTTAGATTATTCTACTAGTAATAGCATCTTCGTACATTCGTCCAGATTTTCCAGAAACCATATATCTCTAGCAACTTAACAATCCGGTACTCAATCTATCTGAATTCTCTCGTCTCCTAATATCACACTTCTCGTTTTCATATCTCCAAGGTAACTACAAACATCAAGTATCTTAAAACCTAAAAATAAAAACAAAGAAAACAATATTTTCCCACAGAATAAATGAAGAGGATCTCTCTTTTTTTTTTCTAAAAGTCTTCTAACCCAAATTGTTAGGACTTAACATTAACGAACTAACTTCCGTCCAATATGTTCACTGCTTCAAAGCACTCTTCTCCCCCTCACACTGATAAAACAGAATACACATACACCTCTAGAAACACATAAACTGGTATTATCAAACTTCACCCACTTCCGGTGCTGAACTCTACCCTTAATGGTGTGTACTGATGAACATCCTCAAGTTTTCTCATCATAGAGCAGTAAAGTATTTGGCTTCAAGAATTCGGGCAAGTCTGATATGGCACCTGATAATAACTCTCCATCCTTTATCACTCTATGTGTATGACCTTCTACTCGGTATTTACTTATGAAATGCACTAAATCATCATCTACCAAGCTAAACTTCACAGGACGTCCTCTTCTTTTCTTCTTATCCTTCTTACTTTTCCTTACTTCATTATGTGTTTTCTTCCCTTCCAATCACGTCAACCGAACTTACGAGAGGGTACCCAAAAGAAACCGGAATTTTGCAATAACATTGTGTGTATTATTTTTGGGTGTTACAACTTGAATCGCTTTCAAAATACTGTCTATTTGATGAAAAGGACCGGTCTAAATGCGTTTTCCATTTTCACAGCATTCGTCAAACTCTTGCCAAGTGATACCTTTCAATGACTCCCTTGAATTTTTCTTCACCTCTTCCACATCTGAAAAAAGTTTTCTTTTGAGAATATTTTTCATTTGGGGGAATAAAACAAAGTCACTCGGAGCAAGTTCGAGTGAATATGGCGGGTCGAAAAGCTGAATCATGTTGTTTTCGGTTAAAAGTTGTTGCACAATCAAGGTTTTGTCTGTTGCTGAGGCATGAATTTTCCTGCAACTCTTTTCATTTGCAATTTCTTGCTCAAAGTCTGTTGGCAGGAATTCCAGGGCGCACCAAACAAATCAACAAGTTCGTCAGTGGTTCTGCGACGGTCTTCCATAATGAGTCTACCAGTATTGGCGATGTTTTCATCCGTTCGGTAGGTCGAGGGTCGCTCTGAGCAAGGTTGGTCTTCAAGTGGTCTCGAAGCGGAAAAAAACACTCGTAAAGGTTCCCCCCCCCCCCCCCCAGCAGTTTCCTTGTAAGCCGTTTCAAGCATTACAGCTATTTCCTCAAACAGAAAACAGAATTTCATACCCTCACGCGTTGTTTCCAGTTTTCAGTCATCGCAATAATCGCCGAACAAAGGAGAGGCGCTTAACAAAAATATTTATTACGTGGCACCACGAATTCACTGAACAACGCTGGTCGGTAGACTAATGCAAAAGGTTCCAGCAAGAGGCAGCTAGTGGCGGAAGCATGTACTACAACGGATCCGGCCACCAAAGAACGATTCCGGTTTCTTTTGGGTCTGTCCTCATACTACTAAATTGCATGTTTGGCTAACTAATTCCGTTCAGGAATAAACGCCTTCTGTATTTGTTATATGGCACTGTTTCACTTTAGGTTTGTTAAGTTGATTTTGTTCAGAACTCTGGATCTTCTCTTGGTACTCGTGTTGCCCAGACTGAAATTCCGTGTTCTACTCCACTTTTGAATCTTGTAGTTGTTGATCCCTTAACTCCGTAAGACACGTCGCAGGCAGCCCATGTAATGTATTTTCTGGTAGACCTACTGGTGTTTTCACCTGTATATTTGTAGATGTTTGTATTAAATTATCTAACAATAGTGGAAGTCTTGGTTCAAAAATCGATTGAGAAGACTTGGATTGACTTGCTATTACGTCTGTTTGTGAAAACTGATCGGTCCTCATATAACACTGCATCTGTTTTTCAAACAGGAAATCAAAAAGTTTGCTCTAAATTATACTTGAGGTCCTTCTCTAACTTCCAACACTTGTGCCTGGCTATGCTTCACTTCTTCCTGTAATGTTAATATATTATCTATGATCATTACTCTTGTGTTAGCCATATTTTCATTAATTAAAGATTGATGCTCATCTATTTCTTTTATTTTGTTAGATTCAGTCTTATTGTGTTGTTGACATGCCTGTGAATGTGACAAATGACCTTTTGGACCACACACAATGCAAGTAAGGCATGTCCGAGAAATAGAGCGCGCTTTTCAGAGAAACAAATTTATTGACACAAGAGGGTAGGTTCTGAGGCACGATAAAATTTCCTTCCTGGAACATCAGTGATTCCTGGGAACATAAGTCTCATCATCAATGTCCAGCACTTTCGGGGAACACTTTTTGTAAATTGAACGGCACGCTCGTTTGGAACGTTCTTCTTGGTCTGCTGTCTGCCTTGGGACAGTTTTCTGTGTTCGTGCCTTCAAACCTAATGCGTGGACTTTAACGTCACTAAGTGTGAATTTGGCTAATGACAGATGTCTCGCAGCTGTGAGTACAGAAATGGTCGGATCTGTCGTGAATTTGCGGCGCACCTTATTTACAACTGCTGGGGATGATTTAATATCGGGACGTCCTGTAATCGGTTTGTATTCGGCCGTTCCTGTAGCTCGAAAATGTCCACGTATTTTGCGTATAACTTGTGGTAATTTGCCTTCCTGAGCGAAGTGTGCGACGTTGTCTTTTGATTACGACTACTGACAAAGTCTTCATTTGACGCACGATTCCTGTCTATGTTAAGACTGCACTGCATGTAACATCTTGCTCCCTCTCGTGGCTCTGGTCAATCTTTCTTTCGACCGCTAGATGTCATCACAGGCACTCTGTTTCAAAGCGCGCTCTATTTCTCGGGCATGCCTAAGAACGACCGGCATTTTTGCTTCTCATGAATTCGGTTGCACCTAGTTTGTCTTGTTCTACTGTTAATGTATCTAGCAGGAGTACTTGGATGATCGTTTGATCTTAACTCAGTCTTCAGTAGTTTTTCGGGAATTTAAAACTGTGGCATCTTTATCCGCTTGCTCCATGGCGAATGCTAGTTCTTGAGCTCTAGTAAATGTCAGTTCTGGTTCTGAAAGCAGTCTTCTTCTTATATTTTCATTGTGCACTCCGTAGACAAGCAGAAACATTTCTGCACTCCTCAACATTTCTTCTGTGAACGACCCATATCTACAATCTTCTATCTGACTTTTTATTTCTCGGAATATGTTCTTGGATAATTTGGTACGGTTTCTGGCGAATAAAATGAAGTGTACCTTGCCACTATCACATTTGTAGTCTTGGAGTATATGTCTTTTAATTTCTCAAACTTCTTCGACGAGATTGAATTAGGTGCAACAGCATTTTGCCCTTCTTTGTAAGCTTTGGGGCCTAATAAGGCTAACAAAACACATGAGTTCCTATTTTTCTTCAATCTTAAATCAGATTATACCATAAATGTAGACTTTGCATTCTATGGACCACTGACTGACAATATTTCTTTCTTCCAAATTTTGCAATACTGCATACCGCGTGTGCTATATTACTTTTTGTTTGATAGGATCTTTCAAAATATATTTTAACTTGAAAGAGTGTCATTTGTAAAAATATAATTTTATATTAAGTTGGAAACACTGGATCACTTAAGATATCACTATGGATGGCAATGGATAGCCTGTACATTCTATATTTCGCCGTGCAAGTTTCATTTTAAATGCTCAAGAAATACGAAGATATTTAATTTAAAATGTCTATAGTCTGACTTCACGATCCTAATAATTTTAGTGCTCCGATAACTCGGAGATTTATGACCATAAGCAGCTACAACTTTGCCGAAAGTCGTACCGTGTAGTGGACTATCAAATCCATATTTCTTATTTTCTAAACCAGTTTTACAGTTATGATTCCACTTTTCTGATTACGTTTCCCTTACTGAACACAGTTAAATATATATATATATATATATAACTAGTACAAAGGAAAACCGGGAGGGCAATTTAAGGTAAATTTAAGACAAATGAAGGGAAAAAAAAGGATAATACTTACAGCTTATAGTTTTGTATTAGATCACACATATTCACATATAAAAAGTCACTATATTTCGTGTATTACACGTTTTCAAGTATACAGGAAGAGAGCGAAGTTCACGTGTTCACAAAGTACAAGTTTGAAGAGACAGTAGCGACACGCAGCGCGTCGATTTCCGGAACATGAAATAATAGTGGGATCGTGGATGGAAATGTGTTGAAAATGCAGAGGAAAAGGGGAGCTAGAGTTAAGGCCAGGTTTTATTTTCGAGCTCAAACCATGAATAAAGGCATTCTCCCACAGACGGTGTGCTGAGGTGCTGGTCGTAGGGGGTAAAATATGGATTATGGCAACCAGGAAAGATAGATCAAAATTGTGGGACTCCGTGTGCAAGGAAACTGGGGCATCCGGCTTGTTCATAGTTCAGAAGTGACGATGGTTATTAATTCGAATGTTAAGAGCACAACTTGTTTCCCCCACATAAAAGGCATTACAGAACTTGCAGATTAGGATGTATATAACATTAGGGGTGTGGCATGTACCCTTGGGATTGAGGGTGTACCGACCATTAGCAGTATTGATAGTGATTGTGGGAGAAGTGATTAAAATGGAGCAGACCTTACATCTGGGTCTCTGGCATGTATGGGCGCCGGTTTGGGGTGGTGGTAAGGAGGGACTCGTACGAACCAAGATGTTTCTAAGATTAGGTGGATGTTGAAAAACTAATCTAGGTTTGGTGGGGAGTATTGATCTTGTGTCTGGGTCAGATTGGAGAATGTGGAAATTAGAGTGTAGGATTTGTTTGACCTTGGTTAGTTTAGGATGGAACTGGGTGATTAGAGCCAGTGGGTTGAATGTGTGAGGATGCACGGCGGATCTGTTTGGTTACAAGGTTAGGCTCGGTTGACTAGAGCCTCCTGGAGGCGTTGGTTGTAAATTTTAGCAGCAGAGGTGGTGGAATTCAGGCGTTGTCCTCTGAGGGCAAGGGAGAAAGGAATAGCTTTCTTGGTGTGGTAAGGATGGGAACTTGAGTAGTGTAAATACTGCATATGGTTGGTGGGTTTTATGTGAACGGAAGTGGTCAGGGTGTTGTTTTCTAAAGTGATGTCCACGTCAAGAAATGTGATTCTTTTGTTGGAAATAGACCAAGCGAACTGGACAACACGAAAATGCCTTTATTCATGGTTTGAGCGCGAAAATAAAACCTGGCCTTAACCTTCAATAACTCTAGCTCCCCTTTTCTTCTGTATTTTCAGAACATTTCCATCCACGATCCCACCGTGTACTTACACGCTATACAGATATTATTTCAAGTTCCGAAAATCGACGCGCTACGGCAGTCAGTTTTTGTCCAGTTTTGATGTTTTGTCCGCCACGTGTCGCCAATGTCTCTTCAAACTTGTACTTTGTGAACACGTGAACTTCACTCTCTTCCTCTTACTTGAAAACGTGTAATACACGAAATACAGTGACTTTTTATATGTGAATATGTGTGATCTAATACAAAGCTATAAGCTGTAAGTATTATCCTCTTTTTTCCTTCATTTGTCTTACATTTACCTTATATATACGTATATATATATTGTACTTAGCTCAATTTTCAACACAAAGCACCATATTTTCCAAAATCCCTTCTTAATGAGTACTTGAATACGCGCAGAACGTCGTCTATTGTTTTTGATGTGATCGTCCGCCATGTTGTTTTTCTATCCCTTTAAACTGTGAACGTGTGTTAAGTGAACTTCTTTATTGTCTACTACTGATGACAGATGGAGCCGAAAATTATAAGGGACTTTATAGTGTTGTGTGTGTAATAAGTACAGATCCTTTCCTTTCTATTAAAATTTCACCTATTATAAATATATATGAAAAATGAACTTATTATTGTCTTTGTATACTCAACAGAAATCTCTTCCTAGTCCCGGAATCGAAGTCAGGCATTGTTGAATCGAAATTGTTTCGATGGCGTTGTTGCCTTTTCAGCTACCAGAAGCTTTCTTCTTTTTTTTTTTAGGGTGGGGGGAGAT
Source organism: Lepisma saccharinum (assembly GCA_022664845.1). Classification (NCBI taxonomy): domain Eukaryota; kingdom Metazoa; phylum Arthropoda; class Insecta; order Zygentoma; family Lepismatidae; genus Lepisma; species Lepisma saccharinum. The sequence goes on from JAGDQP010002124.1 coordinate 26,604, forward strand.
TTTTGAAAGAATATTCCTTGTTTGGCCTATTTGATATATTTAAAACCTTTACAAATTTTACTTCCAGACAAGGTCATTTTCTTTGTTATTGTTCTGCGACAAAAATCCTTCCAAGTTAGTCATTACATCTGAAGAGCTATCTCATACTGCTCTCTCCGAAAGACAACGCTTTGTACCTTTTAATTAACAGGTATAATATCACTAGCACAAAGGGAAGCCAGAAGGGCGATTTAAGGAAATTTATGAGAAAAATGAAGGAATATACTTACAGCTATATGTTCCGTATTAGAGCACACACATACACAAACATATACAGGTCACTACAATATTTCGTGCCCACAGAGCCATCAAGAGGATAAAATCACGTGCACATGTGAGTAAGAACAAGATTGAAGAGACAGTGGCGACAAGTAGCGGACAACGCGTCAAGCTTGGAGAACAACTGACTGCTGTATGGCGTGTAGATTGGAACAATTTACGACTGTATAGCATGTAAGTTCAGGGTGGGTACGTGGAAGGAAGTGTTTAAAGTGTAGAGAAAACGGGAGGTTTAGAATCAAATATATAAGCAAGTAAACAACGTCCTATTTAAATTATCCTGGTCCTTATTTAGTAGTGGATTTCGAGAAATAATGTAGTATGTTTCTTAGATTATCCTATTAATGTGTGAATATCAATCACGTGAGAAGAAATTATATAATGGATAAACCAGACATCGAATTGGCCATTCTGTAGTCTCTCATCGATTCTTTAACATTGGTTTTGGGATATCTTTTGGTCATGTCCGCATAAGTGTTACAAGAATTTCACAGATCACTTAGAATTGTCGGGTATTTATATAAAATTTTCATAACCTTTGCTTATAATTACAACTTACAACACAGTTACTTATGAAATTAATTTTCATTCAAATCATCGTTATTTCTTAAACTATAACCCAATTTGAATCACTTTGATCTATCAACTTTTGGTATAAATTACACTTCTATTAACCATCGATCCCGAAGTTTCAGTATATCTAAAGCTTTCCTATAATCGTATCCATACATTTGACGTAATTTCACTTCTGTTTGTACTCAATCTGCAGACTGTTCAATACTCAAGCCCAGAAAAATTAAACAGTTCGAAGTAACAAAGATAATTCAAACCATCATTATTTCATGGCATATGGGACATTACGTTTCCGTTTTAACCAACATTCATATTTTTAACCTGCCATGTTTTCTTGCTTGTCAGTACAGCACATATAAAATAGGATTTATAAAATTTTGTGGAAACGAATATGGATGAATAGCAACTTTAAAGTTACAAATACACACACCAAACGTCATATAAATAATGAGACTTACCTCCTGGTTTTTCGGCAGTGCAACTGACTTAATTTCCGACACTTGCATGTGAGTAACTTGACGATGTTGATTGAGAGAAACAAGAGTAACCCTAAAAATTAAGAAAAAGGTCATTATTTTCACTTACTTACTTTCCAGAACTAATGTCTATAAATAAATCCGGAACTAATGTCTATAAATAAAATAGTAAAATAGTTTACAGAAAGACGTGAAGCTTGCCTCTTGTAAAAGTGTCCTTCAGTAATGTACAATTGAACTTTGCTGATCGCATCAGATCAGTACAGTAAAACAAAAGCACTAAAACGATGAAGATGAAAATTTGACTTCTTATTTATCTCCCAGAGCACACACTAGTATATTTAATAGGTATTGTGGCATCTTCATAAGGCATTTATAGCACTCAACATTTGCACAGAGGTAAAAGAAAAAAAAGGTTTCTTCATGTCTAAACTAACCTTGATTTTTTATTGGAAATGTTTTTCTTATAGCTTGGCACTATTAGACCAGACCAGCTGTAAGCTCAACAATATCCCACCCAGAATGAAGTTCAATGGCGATACACTGAGTTTACGCTCTAAAAGACAAAATTAGATCAAAGCCGTGAGTTGGGCTCTAATGATTAAGGCAACATTAGATCAAAGCTGTGCTTCAAAAATTCATTGTTAAACGAACGGTGATAACTTGAGAAGAAAATTTAACATTTCAGATTTATACGCCGATACACGAATAAGGACTCTGACGATTATATCACAAAGTTCTCGCTCATCTGACCGAAACGAACTCAAAGGTTTTCTCACACTTTCCAAGTTGCTATTTAAATTTCCAGAAAAGCACTATAGTCTAACCAAAAATATATTTAAAAAATAAATGAAACAACTTCGATGAACCTTGACTTTTGCATATTTAACGCAAAATCACATATATAACATAAAATCGTTAAAAGTGCCACTCTTAGCTTTCCCATAGAACTTAAGAAGTGCAGGCCATTCGCCTACTGCAACACGCACAATGCAATGCCCATACGAAAGTTGGCTAGAGATCATTATTCCATTGTTGCCTAGAGCAGAACTTCCTCTCGAACACGGATCATAGCGAATAATCCAAAGGTAAGGACAGAACTTGGCACAAGGACAGTATTTTCTTTTCAACGCTTCAGCTTAAACAAAACCTGGTATATTTTCGTAAAGCAATTTCTAAGTGATCTTGGTTTTGTAGCCTCGAGCACAATATTGTTGAAATATCCATGTTTATTTTCTATCTTTATTTCTTTCTTGGAATAATGTATGTTTCTGAAGTTTCACGACCCCCTTCAGAACCGTGTCCCGGTGAAGTCTTGCTAATGTTCTAATTACCGTGTGGGGACGGGCGTAAGCCATAGTGTTGTTACCGCCCACAAAATTCATTTTATCTTATCTTCGCTAATGTTCTAACTTGCTCACAAAAAACGGAAATCGGTTACACTATCACAGGATACGATCCACGCCAAAGAATTACTGAAGCAAGGAAATGACATTGTGGGATTCTTGTAATAATCTCCGAAGCTGCAATGGAGTTTGTGCATACACCCGATCATTTTTCTTATTAAACTTTCCAAGCGATCAATTTTCTCATCTGTGAACAGAATGTTCCTGTATATGCAGTATACAAACACTGCGTCTCAGCTTCTAGGTCAACCGAGGGTGATGGAGCCATCAAATATACTCGTTAGTGCTCCATGTGGTGGTAGGTCACCAGTTATCCGTGTATATTTCAAACGGGAAAATCTTTCTAAAAAGCTTCCGTATACTTATTACTATTTAAACTTCAAATAAAACATCATACCAGGTTGGCAACACTATCACATTTTAAGCTTTCAATATCTGTCTTATGGACACAAATCGACTTCAAACAACGTAACCTTAATTTAATGCATCGTTTACGATTTACTGAGAAATATTAATTTTATTTCCGTGGTTACTAGTTGATTTTGGGCTCGACGTTGATTCTCCTGTATCTCCAAAACGAAGCGGGTTTCTGACCGTTAGAGCCTTTCTTGAAGTATAATCCCGACATTTGCCTGGCGAAACTGATTTCAGATTTGGGTTCAGCGACCTAGGTTTATTTGGCCGTTTTTCAGATGATGACTTTTAAGGCTGGCAGGTCTTTTCATTTGGTTAGTTTTCTCCATTAACGCTAGTAACAATAAACATACTTCAGTACTTTGTCTTCGAGTCCACCCTAAATTTGTACTCTCAACTTACTTATACGTGTTAACAACTGCATTTATTGTCAACTAGTCACGTCAAAAATCTATCTTCTTTTGAACAGAAGAAAGTAGACAACGTTAATTCTTAGAGGTCTGAGTAAATAACGAGAGAAATCAATAGCTTGTGTTCAAAATGTTGTCAGTCATGAACACAGAAATGAATACTTCAAATGGTCCTCCCTCGCCTTCAAAGGAAAATAGAGAGCGGGAACGCAAATAATACGATCTTAAGAGTTCAATCGCTCAGCATTCTGTCACTGATTTTACATATTATACTTGTTAAGACTAGAAACTACCATCAGTTAATCAATATTCACAAGAAGACAACCAGCGTGAGAAACTGATTATATTTCGAAGCTCCGTCAGAGAATGAAGGGTTAACAGATCAGATCAAAATTATAGCAGTAGTACTAACCTGTACATTATATACCTCCTAACAAGTTGACTAATCATGATTTCATGTTCATTTCGATGATTTCTTCTAACTTTTAATATTCTACCCGAGAAATGCATGATTAGGTCGAGTCCGAAGTTGAAACCAGTCCACCGCCACATATGTTCACCTGAACTTGGAATAGTTCTTCCACAACGAAGACAGCTTTCCAGGAAGTCTTCGGGTGTCATTTGTCTTGGCCTATAAACAAACAAAATACAATAACCACATTTTCTCAACTAAAAGTACATCCTTTATCTAATATACGATTCAGCATTTGTTGACTGATTTAGAGACAGAATAAGCATTCTATTTTGCAAGAAAAAAACACCAGACTTATTTTGGTGCCGACGTAGTAGGTGTGTGGAATATGGCACTCGGCCGCTATTTATAAGGTCGCCGACTCGAATCCCGCCTGAGGCATGACGCCAGTAGTTATTAAAATGGCTCAAATAAAATAAAGTTTATCAAAAAGCTAAGAACTATTTTGGTGAACGTGCTACAATCCAATGCACATTGCACTGATTCAGAATTGAATTTGTACATTTATTTTACAGTCTTTAGGCAACTATGGCTCAGGCCGTATGGATGATGATGGAATGAAGAAAGTGAGAGGAAACGGGAGCACCGCGAGAAAACCACGCACACGGTGTTCGTCCACCACAAAGCCCACACGGCATGAGCAGGGATCGGTCCGACGACCCCTAGCACCAAAAGTGAGCGCTCTACCAACTGAGCCACGTAGGCCCGGCACCGATTCAGAAATGTACAGAATCTTAAAGATGGATTACTAACATTATCTACATGTACAAAATGAAACCTATTCAATTTAACAGCATCAAGTGTCACCTCCTTCAATAAAATTAAAATAAATAAATTAATTCATAAATAAAATAGACATAAAAGCAACGTTGGTGGCAGAAAAACTACATGAAGTTGTCAACAACAATTATTACAATCACATACCTACGATCAAAATATAGTTAGACAAATTAAAAAAGAATGTATTCAATGTATGGCGTAGCGACTTACACAAATATAATTCTGTAACGGCTACCAAGTATTTCATTTCGTAACGGTGAGTTTTAATTTCACTTTAGTTGTTTTGATAAACGGAGGCAAAATGCACTAAAAATAAAATGATTTTATTTAAACACAAATTAAGAACGAGCAAAAGAATATAAATTACAAGAGAGTACCACACTACTGCCTATGCCGGTTTTCTCGAAGTTTCAAGAGATAAGCCTTCACTGGAAAAATTACGATACATTCCAAGCATTTTACTTAAATATTCGAGATATCAGCCTTCCAAATTTTACATGATAGTTACAAAATATTGAGATGGGGCCGTTGTTAATAAAACTGGCTTAACGCAGCCGATAATGCATTGGCTTTAGAATCGAAAAGTTTCTGGTTTGATATAGGCGAACTTCTATAATTTCTATCGGCCTGCACCGAAGTCTAACCAAATATCTCTGGCTTCGGAACCCAATACTTTACTGCCTAAGCTAAGCTAATCTTATTAACAATTTGTTTTTTCTCAAAGCTCCTATAGCTAACATCTAGCAGTAGGTATAACAACGCTCGGTCTTCCCTGAATCGTTACGCAATTGTTGAGACTTTCAATATGAATAAATTCAAAGAAATGAAGACGCTTTCGCCAATTTCTTGTGAGAGATCCCGCTGTAGCCGTTCATGTAGCAAAATTATTTAGTTGCGTCATACTACGGCAGGTTCACCGAGTTTTCGTTCTATGTGTTACGTTACAACAATAATCATATGGCAAGCGGATAACTGCAAAGAAACAAAAGTAATCCGCTTGTGAATAGTTTCCAAAACAACCGTCCTTACATTGAACGACGCCCTGCTAATGTCAATATGCATGCTAGCAAGCACCAATGACTCCCACAGTAATGAACGTAGACGAAATAATAGTTGTGGTTGCCGTCATCGTGGGAACAACAATCGTAGTCATGACACATTCCCAAGCAAACTCAAGATCCCGGTTTAACGACAATTTTTCTGATGGAGAAAATGACGAAAACGGAACCTCTTAGGCGGAAATAAACTACAATCACGTACCATGTTCTCGTGTTCATGAAAAAGAATCATGTTCAGTCAGGCCATTTAAATCAACTATAAGCCCTTCTAATGAGAAGTACCACGGTTGTATTATAGTATATAATATTGATACTCAAAAGAGGACAGAAAAGTTAGCATATATCAAAATGTTATAAAATAGGGCATTATATTCAACCACCTAGTAGCCCGTTAGTATGTTAGATGGTGTCAGCGTTAGTGAATTGTGCAGAGTGGTAGACAATGACGAAAGGAAGACTAGAATTTTTGCGAGCAAATTGTACAGCCAAAGTTCACATCAAGTTACCAGAAAAAAGTATGTTGCTTTAACTGACTGGAGAAGATATCTCCCTTACTACAAAGTCATGTTTCAAGAGTGTAAACCTTACGGTCTAGTCTCCCAGACTGTTCCTCTTGCCGAGTCAAACTTGTTGATTTTTCCGGCAAGAATCGCGCTCCAGTGAAGCTCTTGTTCCAGTTCAAGGCGAACTGTCCATGTCTTATCTGAAGATATTATTACTGATTTAGATATACTGATACAGCCTCGTAGTTTATTACCAGAATCAGATTGGTCGGAGCAAGTTTCGTATGACGCTATGCTCATTGTTCTATGTCTGATGATCCTAATATCTTTTTGTAAAATTACTCGTGTGCGGATGTGAAGCATCGTGATGAAGTATTAAGAAATGAAAATGAGGCTATTTACAAAAATGTTCAAGTTACTACTACTTCGATCTCCATCTGAGACCTGTGATGAGCTAATATATAATGCAAGAGGGATTAGTAATTCCAAACATCCTGAGTTGTTTGCGTCCGATGAAGAAACTTTTAACGCAGTTGCATACCGACTCGGAGTGGAAACTGGAAGCACCTTTACAAGACAGTACATAATTTTAATACGGGGTTTGTACTTTCCCGTTCAATGCAGAATATATCGGCCCAATATGCTTATCTCCACCGTTCACAGAGCTTACCACGATAGCATGGCATACCTCGGGAGAGATACGCAATTCTCTTATTGTACGAGTCTTGCATATGGGCAAGAATATATACATAGATATTTTACTTACATGATACAGATGTACAGACAGGTATACGAAGATGTCACACACAAGTAAACGATGGTTTAATATAGAGATCTTACATAGAAATACATACAAAATAGCTAATACACACAATATATACACGATATACATCATCATTATAGTGAACGAACACTTCACGTCATACACAACATTGTAAAAATAGTCTTAGAGTCCTGTTCTCTTACTTATAACATAAATATGGCGACCGGTAGAATACCCAGTATTAATGAGATTACCCAAATCGTTTCCGGATTCTTAAGTGGGGAAGCTAGAGAAGTTTAAAACAAGAACGGAGTGATATGTACTAACTAACAAATAACTCTTTCTTACCTCGTCTTCCCCACCTTTTAACAAAAGCGAGCATATTTTTACGAGAAACACTACATATCGCTACTGTTGTAAAAAATACGTGTTTTTTCTGTGAAGTTTTTTTCAATAAAAAACATTTCTTTTTCATTTTTTTCCCAAAATGTCGTTTATTTTTTCAGACAAGTATTAAGTGCTTTAAGCGGCAGATAATCAATGTAATCAACAGGATTGGAGTTAGTCATTACACATTCATCCCAATTTATTATTGCTTTGTTTTCCTGCAGCCTTACGCGGTAAATGATGAAATTATTAATACATTCACTGCCACACTGCTATACTTCCTGTGTCTTCACCCTAACAAACATAAAGTATTAACTAAGGATATATGGACTAACTGGATCTGCTGATCTAGTGGTTACCGTCGATGATCGCCGATCGTGAGGTTCGATTCCCACATCTGCCAAGGGATTTTTTCCAAAGCGAGACGGTCTGGAAAGATGATGTAATTGGGGAGTTGTTATAAACAGTTGAGAGCTTTGTCAGCGCGGGAGCAGTAGACAATCTCCTCCTTCCGGGGCTCCGCCAGCGGGTTTTTTTTTTTTTTTTTTAAAGTATATTAATAGCTATCAATGTGTAATAATATGGTAAGGGGAGTCATTCAAAACATTGAATTTTAAAATATAGTGGCAACGCTGACAACTGGGTACTTGAGTACAGGGACAACCACAGTATGTTTCGATTGTGTCGAATATGAATACTCAGAGTTTGGTGCGGATACGTCGAACTATATGAAAGTAATTTTAAATATTTTATCAACACTATCAACTGTGGGATCTGAAGTATCTCCATGAGGCGTCTTAGTACGTAAATACAAGGTTTGGTCCTGATACGTTCAACGATATGGGAGCAATTAAAAATTTATTTTCTGGAACTGGTTGGCAACATTGACAACAGCGGCGCCGGAAGTACACACATGAACTGTCCCAGTACCTAGTACATATGTCAAATTTGGTGTAAATGAATTCAGATACGTCCAACGGTAACAAATATGAAATCTCGAATTTTTAGAATCGTTTGGCAACACTGACAAACTACGGTGCCTGGAGTACCTGTATGACCTGTCCCAGTACCTAATGAACATGGACGTCAAATTTGGTGTCACTCAATGGATACGTGTAGATTTGTATTAATAAAGACATTTCTATAAATTGAATTTTAAAATGCGCTGGCAACACTGACAACTAGGGTGTTTGAGGCCCGCGACACGCAAAACTTTCTTCTATTGTGTTGAATGATGTTTAAGTTAAGTTTGGGCCAGATACGGTATAGAAGAATTTTTTTTTTTTAATATTTTTTTAAAGTAGGCAATAGTGAGAACTGCCCAACCCGGAATGTCTCGCATATATCAACAGATGATTGTAATCTTATAATACATAGTGTTTAATTTAAGTTGTATTTTTTCTTAATTACCTACATAAAAGTAATTCTTGCTTACAAAGACGTTAGCAGAATTATAAATGCTGCCTTGGAAAAAAAAACGAAATTTAGAAAAAAAAAAGGAGGAAGGTTTATGGCTTTTTCTGACAAACGTAAGTTTTTTTGTTTTTTTTAAAAAAAAAAGGAACATATTTTTCTATTCACAACGCTACTTATGGCGGCGACTCACTTTGCCAGGCGGCAATATGAAAGGTTGTGGTGACAGGAGGCTACGCAGCGTACTGATCACGCACTATTTTTGGACCCCTTATACGTATCCTTCCCTACTTTACAATCTTAATGTGTTGTTAGGCCATAGCATCTGTTTACCAAAGGATATGTCATTCATAGTGAAACATTCTGAATGACTCTTAGTGTAGTAATTTTGTGTTTTCTTCAAACTTCAAGGGATAGCCCTAAATAATTACACCTATCGATTTATCGATTGTTCGTACCATGTAGGCTTTGTGGTGAACAAACACCGTATGCGTGTGTTTTCTCGGTTTCTCCCGTTTCCTCCCACTTTCTTCTAATCATCCCATCATCATCCATCCAGACTGAGCCTAAGTTGCCTAAAGGCATTAAAAATTAAATTCAAAAATTTAAATTATCGATTGCTCTCATCAAACAACCTTCGTTTGATGTATAACACTTGCTTAGATTCATGTTTATACCAAAAGTTCCCATGCAATTGCACGCAGTTACAACAGTCTTTGTACACAAGTAATTAATTGCTTGCTTTGAAACAAGCATATACTGTAAGTAAGCGCTGATCGAGCATATTAGCGGAAACAATTTTGTGGAGGAGTTTCGGAATTCAGTATAACAAATTGAATTATTTCTATGTGAAATTACGTATAATATTTTTGCAGTTTTATTTCTAATTTATGCTTAGTTATTTTAAATTCACGTACTTGGCTTCTCCTTGCGCTAGCGGGAACAGTAATTTTAAATAAGATATTTTATAAAAACTACTTTAGTCTTAACTCCATCGGTAAAATATAAGAATGGAAACAATTCAATATTACATATCTGCTTACATTTCAGCATTGTTCATGTAATTGTTCTTTCTACAGCCAAGTAGTATGGAACCAGGTTGCCAATTCGTGAAGGAGAATAGATACGTTACTTTGTTTGTATTTTGTTGCTTTATATGTATATCATGTGACTCAGAGGGTGTATTACTAATGTTTGAGCATTCAAGATTTATTTGTATAGTATAGCTTGTATCCAATTAAAGATTCGTCAACATATTTCGGGTAGAAGGCCGGGACAAGTTTTAAGTTATTTCTCACGTAAATCTGGATAATTACCTTCCGAGTAGGAGCACTTGAACAGTTTTTATTACATGGGTTAGAAAATCGGATACTCTTTTAGGGCCAGCTTCCAATTGTAGATTTACTTACGGTTTGAATTGATATTAACGTCCTAAACGGGCTTTTGAGGAGGAAACCTACAAGCTTTGGTACATTGGACTTCGAACCACTCTCCGTTCAATTGATCCAGGCGGGACTTGAATCCGTGATTAAGCGGACAGAAAGCGAGCGCGCTAAGACTGGTCTTATGAATTCGTGCTTTACGCGATATATATATTTACATAAACACTGATAATGCACTCAGCTTGTTCTTTTTGTCGCGGGAGAACCTGGGAGAAAAAAGAAAGAAGACGAAGAAGAAAATAGATAGTAGTGTTGCCAGTGCGTTTTAACCACGCGGTAAGAAGTCTCGAGCGACTGGACTTTGAAACGCCTAGCAACACTTTGACATCTTCGGCAGAAAAATGTATTATCAGTGTTTACAAACATCCCCATTATTTTGTTTCTCGCATTCTCTAAAGCACAAACGCATGTCTCTGAGTACGCAACAGCAGATTTACGACAACGCAGTTGCATAAAAACATTCATTTGGTTCCATTGTTTTACAGAACGCACCGTTTGCACTTCTCTCATTTTACGCGCGTAGGAGCGCGTCTGCATAACAGGAGTTTAACCCTTCGGCTATCCCAGGATCTGTACCCATTACTTGTTTCCAAGTGTGGATTTAGGGTACCCATTACGAAATCTTATTTCAAACGTCTTATCAATTTTATTTTTAAGATGCGTTACTGTACTGTAGGTGTTGTAAGCCCTAAAAAAAAGTTATACTAAGAAGTTATTTTATGCGCCATGGATGGGCAGATTTTATGCGTATATAGATATCTCCCAACATGGGTTTTTCTGTACACGTGATTTTGAACTTATTGCGATATTTGGTTGGATGAAGGAAATTTGAACAACCATCCATTATGTTCAGATGCATCAGTACCTACACTGCGCGCCTCTGGTTCTCTCTCTCTCTCTCTCTCTGTTTGTGTGCGTGGGAGAGAAAGAGAGAGATATATATATATTTTTTCATATTATTATAGCGTAGAGGTATAACGTTATCAATTACGGGTATTCTAATTTCTCAGCTAAACTAAACAGGTATTCTAATTTCTCAGCTAAAATACACAATGTCAAAATGTCAGGTAGTTCCTTTGATACACATTCACAGGTATTATTGGGGTCACTTTCCAAAATTATTATTGCTTGTAGTTATTGTTTGTAATCTGTCCAATATCTTTAAAAATATGAAAACACACACACACACATGCAGCGTATGTACTGAAGCCTCTTAATGTTCCACTATGAATTAAAATTCAGTTAATTAATGGAATGTCTTGGAAACCAGAAATTAGCAATGAAAGAAACTATTAAAATAAATCAGATCTTTTCTTATGGACAACTTACCCTTTATCGATACCTTGATCAACCCTTAACATCTGATACCATTGCAGCTTAATATACGGGTCCAACCAATCGAGAGGAAGTATCCTATCTGTATGCATCATTTCCACATCTAAATAATGGTTGAGAAAATGCTGGAAGCGCAACCCTTTGAACACTTTGATGAATTGATGGCCATCTGGAGTTAGTAAGAACGGAGGTCCTTCAGCTTTAAAAAGAAAATGTTAAATTTAACTTGCATCTCTTTCTCCTGTACAAAGAGAACAAACTCAATACTGTTCACAGAGTAACATTGTGTGAAAAATAATAATTAAAAGAAGTCCCAAACACAAGAATCATTACTTAAATTATATTTATGAGTTATCTGCTCCATGTTCAATCAGGTTAATCACCCGGGTTAATAGTAAACAAAAATACAATGTTAAGATACAATAATACAATATTAAACAGCGTAATAGGTCCCTACATTTATTAAGAGAAGATTGTATTTCAACAATCTCAGTGGTAGCATTTTTTTGACCGAATATTTTTAACATTTCTCTCCCACGTTCAATCATGAGAATATCGGGATAGTGCACTGTTAAACATACACAGGTTTACCAAGTTCTGTACAATCAACACTAACACGGGAGCGGGTCAAACCAAACCAACGTAGCCAACTGTGCGGAAGGATGACACCAGCCCGTAGCTGACTGTGTGTCGAGGTAGTACCAGTCCGTATCCAACTGTGTGTGCAGGTTATTACGATAACACACCAGCCCGATGCCAACTGTATGTGTTAGGTTTCAGAAGGAAGCATAGCAGCCTGAGCTAACTGTGTATGCAGGAAGTTGTTCCGACTCAGTTGCAAGTCGTGAACGGTTTAGGGAGAGAGGAGACGACCACCCGGGTGAGTGAGTGATACTTAATTAGGGCTGCATCGATGTTTTATAGCTCTCCTCTTGAGGTGTGATCCTCCAAGCTCCTCCTACTTCGATATCAGTTCCATCTTCTGTTACATGAAGAATTGTCGTCTGCTGGTGCTTATGTAACTTACCATTTATTTACATTGTGTCACATGACTGTTTACTACGTGTAGTACTCACTTCACTACAATGTTCGTGGTTTGAAATCAGATCATTGCATGCCCTCCCTTTTTTTTAAGAGAGACAACTTTCGGAGCACTATATTAATTCAATTACACACAATAAAACTTTTGCACTGATTTACACTAGATGATTGCACTTGTGATTCATTTTTCTTTTCACATGGGGAGCATATATATAAAAACACTAAAATAACGTTGGTCTGGGAAAAGTAATATCACACTTCCGTCCGAAAAAAAGCACTGTTTGCATCGTTGGAGTACAGTTTGGGTTCAAATAACGCGTATTTCACTGTTTCGAGCAGATTCAGTCTTGATCGACATCATTACCCTCAGGACAGTGATGCATACTTGTTTGTACTGAGTCGAGACAGGCGTAAGCCATAGTGCTGTTACCGCCCATAAAATCATTTTATCTTATCTAGTTTGTATTGAGGATCTAATATTTATACATAAGGTCACTTATCGTTTGTGGTGTCAATGCACAGTTCAAGTTAGTGTCCGAATGTATTTCAGGTGAGAACTTGTGTTCAGTGTCACCACTGTAATTGTTGGTTTCACTATTGATGTTTGCTATTGTGTCAAAAGGTATATCGTTCGTAAAATGTTTTCGATTCGATGTAAAAGTTCTCTTGATTTGACACAATCAGTAAATGAATATAATCGTTGAAGTGATGGCAAGGAGAGCAAAACAATCACTGTTTCTAAGACAGACATTCTGGAAAAGAATAACGTTCACTTTAGGGTTGTGGCTCTTTCAAACGGTAGTATGTAACACAAAGAATAATGGTTATTATCGTGAATAATATAAAATGAGAAAGACTACGCCAAAGTGCATGAAGGTGAAGATAAAAAAATTGTTAGGTAGTGTTTCTATTTTCTCAATTGAGAGTCCAAATTGTTTAAGACCAGTTCAGCTGTTTCATTATTTAAGACTAGTGCGATGCACAGCAATGTTATTATTCTTGACTTTTCCTTTTCAATCTTCGGTTAATGGCTTGTTGAGGAGTAATGTCCGTCTTGTAGTAGAAAAAGATGCTGATTTATATATTTGTTAGTCCTTTTTAACAAGCACATTTTATATATTGTGACAGTAGACATTATACATACTGTATTAGATAAAATGTATCTGAAGCGAATTGAAAAATTCCTAATAGATCGTGATATACATTCGTATAATAGAAAGAAAATTATAAGTGGATTCAGACATACCTTATCAGCTACTGGGCTGTGTTGACTAACAAAGATATTGTTCATATAAAGTACGTGAAAAAGAGTTGAAGACGGACAAAGAAGTGCGTCATTTTCTGTATGTTAAAGGTAAGTGAAAATTTTTCCATGTTCTTTTGTTTCATACCATTTTTTTTTTTTTAGTTTCTTTGCTTCTTTTTTAAAAAAAACTATCCAATTACATGCTTATGGTTGTGTCGGTATACTGAAATATCGCTTGCAAGAAGCACGGCGGCGCGCCACTAATTGGCGCTAATGTCGCTAGTGTGAAGCGTGTCGCTCGATGCCATCTGGTGACGAAAATTTGAATTTGCTGTTTGCTGCTTTATTTTGCTCTAAATAAAGATGCTTCTGTACTTTTTTCTCTCTTTCTAAAAGATGCAAAGAAAAATATAGTACTTTAAGTTTCTCTTTGCCTTTAAAATAAAATATATTACTGGTTTTGCTCAGAATAGTGTGGTTTTAAGCGATCAATAGACACCAACTGCTCTGATATCTATAAGTTGGTGGTAGTCTGATCTTATAGAGATTAGAATGTACCTTTTATATTATGCGAGCTGGTCCTATGAAGGTTCGGGACCAGTTTTCCGGAATTCATTTTAGTCGTTTCGGGTAATAAACCGAGACTTCCGATCCTATTTGAAATTCAGTTTACGTGTGGTTTCAGTCATAGAATCGCTTCTGCTTCAGATAATGTCGATAAACTTTGTCTGCGGTTTCTTTGCGTATCCTTGGAAAATTCTTCTCTACGTACTTGGGTGTGGGAAGTTACCCCGAAATTACAATCAGCCATAGTTCTTGGCACGTATCCTGCAAGCAGAAAGTGCGATGTCTGTTGTAAATATGTTTGCACTGAATTATTGTAAGCGAAAACTGCTTTTGGAAGAAATTGTGGCAGGCATCCACGTTATTGTGTGTGTAAAATTTCAAAATTTGTTGAAGGGTTTTTCTTGAGTCCTCCGGTAAACCCGATCTACTGTGGTTCAAAGGCGGGGTTATATTTGAGTTAGAAATCATATTTCTGAGCTAATTGTTTTACTGCATGGCTTGTGTTTGCTGGGTGCAAATCTAAAATGAAACTTCGTGGTGCCCCGTAAAACATTAAGTCATTCTCTAAAAATTAGTAACTGTTTCAGCTGAAATGGTATCTACAATTCTAGCAGTCACGAAATGAGTGGCAGCCTCTATTCCAACGTGAATATACTTCTTTGTATTCCCTAATGGGATAGGTCCGAAATTGTCATTAATTAATTCTTCCCCAATTTTTCCTATCGGGTGATGAAGTAGTTTTGCCTGGGGTTTCTTGGGCTGTTTTTTCAAAGTCTGACAAGAAGGACAAATGCGAATTTCATATCCTAAGTACTCTTTAAGTTGCGGTAGGTAATACTTTTGTAAACAGAGCCTGTAGTATTTGGTGAACTCAATATGTCCTGATGTTGGATGGGAGTGAATATTGTCAAACCATTGATCTGCCATGGTTTGTGGTATTCATAAAAGAAGCATTTGGCCATGGTGAGGGATCTTCTGCACTCTACAGAAAATGTCATCTTTTAAACAGTACAATTTTGTGGCCTTTAAAGCTGATGATTTTACTGGTTCTACACCAAATAGCGCATCTATTACAGGAGAAAAGAAAAGGTCTTTCCTCTGTTCTGCTCTCAAAGTTGAAGCTGATAAGAATTTACGAATACAAAGACTAGTATGCAATTAGTTGGTGTGAAAAGCTAACTTTTCTCCTGAGTCTTTAACAAAATCAGTAGTTTTATGTTTATTCGCTACATTTTTCATGTTTTCTTCCTCCTCTTGTTCTTCTTTCAGATCACTTGATTCTTTTTCAATTTCAGAACGCTGTTCTAATCTCGAGAACAAATCAGTCGATTGTAGTATGCCTTGTTTATGTCTTATTTCAAAATTGTAATCAGCTAAAACAAGCGAAATCTCGTAATGTACACTCGCGGTCTGGCTGCGACTGTAAATTTACCACGCATCGGTAATAGCGATACCGACGAAGGGCGTATAAAATAGCCGCCAGTTCCTTAGACCATGTGCTGGCTCTGTGCTCACTTTTAGAAAGTCTTCTAGAACAGTATGATACAACTTTTTCTTGATTAGTTTTCGTGTCATGACACGTTAAGATTCCTCCACATTGTACTGCCGAAGCGTCTGCGTAGGGATAGACTGACAGGAACACTACACATCTACTGCACTAATAAATCCTAAACTTTTCATATAAGTTACATTGAAATCTTTGCGTTTTTGTAAAACATACTCTCTCTGCTACAAGTCGTACAATATTAATCGCAGTTAGTTTTCTGAATACGTACGTACTTTATTTCATTGTTTGCACCGATTCCGATTCATAATGTTCAGAATACGTAATTTCATTCTGGTTACCATAAATTCGCAAACTGTTACCTACACTCACTTGAAATTAATAAAAATTATATACAGAGTGGTTCACTAAAATGTATACACTTCAAGAAAGAAAAATCTTACTAAAAGTGTTAGTAGCAAAAACATACTTAAATTAAAAGATGAATACAAAGACACTTAAATCAAAATATGAACGTTACATATACAAAAGACACTCGAATTGGTGATCATTAGCGTCCAGACACTTCTAAGTACAGCGAACTACTCCTTGAACAACACTACCCAAGGTTTGCATGGGATTGTTGCACATGCCTTTTCGATTTCTCTCTGATCCTGCTAATGCTGTTGGTTTACTTTAGTACACTACATTCTTTAGGTTCCTCCACAATTACAAGCCTATAGAAGTTAAATCAAGGAAAGGGGTCAGGTTGCACGTTTTTGTAGTAGTGCGGTGGAGCCATGGAGTCCGGTGGAATTAACAGCCATGCCACGCATGCGCGTGGAGGTAAAATATACAGGAAACCCGTTGCATTGAAACATAATAGGTGAATCAGCTTTTTAAGTCGGCGCGAACGCCGAGAAGCACTAAATATTGACTCGTTTTTGTTTGGTGTTTCTTTCCTCTGACACCAGGAGTGCTACTGTCGCTCAGAGTTCCCTGTCAGGGGCTCAGTGAATTATCTAGTCCTCATTCATCTACACTAACGGTGTGCGAATGGAAGGTGTCTCTAGCAACTAAAGGGATTCCTAACTAGTTACATTATCTTTTATAAAAGAATTATCTGAAAGAATTACCATTAACAATGTGACGTCATCCCTTCTGCACATCATAAATAGTACCATGAGTTTTGATCTTATCGCAAATACACGCAATTGTTAGGCGTGTTGGTGGTTCATTTAGTGTCGTTGTACTTCCACAATTTCAAATTTCTAATACCACTTCAAAATGCTCTTGCCTTGCTCGAAAGACATTAATGTTTGAGCCATGGATTCAGTTCGTACATTGACCCCTTGGTCTCATGGTGACTTCAGCGCCATCTATCCAGCACAACCAGATTCTGTTCACTGACACGGGTCATCCGAAGTCAAAACCTTTTCCTTCGTCACCGCCATATTGAAGGTCGTTCGAAAACTAAAGGAAGAGTCGCAAAGGTCCTTTTATAGTACCTTTCATGAAGGTTCCATTGAAGATGCCTTTTCGGAAATTCGGACATTTTTTTACCCAGAAGACCCAGCGAGAAATGGCAGAGGTGTGTTACCATCTGTTTCACCAAAACAACCCTAGTTAAAAATGTTACCATCCGAAGTACATTTAACATAGTAAATATTGGACAGTATTTTAATGAAAGCAAATAAATTGCATACATATCCTTTTGTCTAGCGACTGAAATTGTGAAATAAATGCATTTAGTGCTTTTATAACATTTTCATTTTACCCTACTATATTTGATTTAATTTTAATGCAGCTTATATATTTCACAGGCCTTAATCAGAAGATATGAAACATTTCTATCCAGGAATTCTGTCAGAATTTTTGGATTGGGAAAGTAAAGCAAAAATTGGAGAGACAAGTTGAATTGTTCCAGATATTATATAGAGTTTTAATCTACATTATGTCATAAACACTTCCAATAAAAATTAAGTTGGGGCTATTTACTTGACAATTCGGGGGTTACACCACCATTGGAAGGATCAGAAAGAATCCATGTTCTATCATTCACTGCAGAATATTGATTCTATTATCACTTCACGTTCACCTGGCAAAGACTAGGTACCGTACATTGATTTCTGCTCTTGCATCATTGCATTGCAGATTTTTGCATTATCATCTCAAAGTAGGTTTGTAAGAACTAGTCAGGTTGTTCACTCTCAAAATACTTTCCCTGATATGTATGTGTATAGAAAACTTAAAAGTTAGAATGCAGTTATCTACATATCCCAAACTCTGAGTTTTACTATACAACATATTTGAAGATTAGGACAATCAATAGCACCATGTAGACTACAGGAAGTATTTATTAAATTATATTAGCAGTATATATAATCATAGGGAAATTGTAAGCACAGTAATGGGAATAACTAACGAACTGCACTCAACACATTCATAGTATGAACTACAACCAAAGTATTGTTTCAAACTTCAAGTGATAATATACAGATACTATGGAAATTATATGTAAATTCGGTTTGAAGCAAATTCAAGACATACCTGACGGTTGTATTATCACAGAAAATAAATTAGTTTGCTTTACTTTTTGCCCGCAAAAATGTAAAATTTACAGGAGAAATATAACATTTCCAACATATGTAGAAAGATGAAAATACAAAATGGAACAACGTTTTGAGTCATGGTAGGGTGTTTTATTTTTTATTTATTTTTTAGCATCTTGCGCACAGGGGGGCAAGTACATGCAGTATCTTTTAAACGTCATGTACATTGCGTCTACTAAAAATATCTAACCTGACTTTACCTAAATACCCCCACTCTCTGGAGATACTGTCCGTGTTTTCTTGTGGACGTTCATTCATAACACAAAGCAGTGTTCGATTTGCCAGGGACCTTCCCTGGTGCGTGAGTACTTATCGCCGGTTGTTGATTCCGAATATCCACCTAACCAGGGATAAAATCTTTTTATTTCTAGCCTTTCAGGTAGTATGTTGAAACTTACCAGCAACCACTAGCTTTAGGATGCCTCTTTCGTAATTTATAACAAATCGAACACTGACACGAAGTGTCGCCATAAGTATTCCTCCGCATGTGTTTATTGTGTGTTGATTAACTCGAATGCGTATTTAACGAAATAATAATGACAAAGGTAAAGCTATCCCCTGTGCGATACGCACGCGCCGTGAACGGCGCATGGGGGATGTGGATGTAGCGATCCACATTTTCTTGACCTATGGTACGAATTGAGGTGGGGTGGTCAGTCCCACGCTCGACCGCCTTTACCTTCCCAAGGTGTCAAGGAGGACCAAGAACACACTGGTACTCAATTTGATAGGAGGCTGAGTGGACCTCGGAGCGCCAGGCATGGGAACACTGCGAGAAAAGTATCCAGTGTCCTGGCCGGGATTTGAACCCTGGCTGCCCGATTCGTAGTCAGACGCGCTACCACCTGAGCTACGGCGACTCCTAATAATGACATAGCTTTTCGTAATACTTTATGGATTGCTGGTTGTCGCTAGATATTTATAGAAGTGTCTGCGACACATTGTTAGAGAAGTAAGTGATGCAGAGCGTACATATTCAATAGCTGGCGGAAGCTGCGGGCCATAAAGTAAAATTTCTCCAAGAAAACTCTTAATTTTCTCTAGTATTAACGCTAGCGTAATATTTCAAGCTTCGCGAGACAAATACCCTGTATACAGTTTATAACACAAAGCGCACAATAGTTATTTGATTTTTTTTCTCGGTAATACAAAAATGTTGAAAGGCCATTTGTGTCTTTGTACATAATACACACGAAATATAAAGTCACTTTAATATAAGTGAGACTATCGTAACATCAGTTTTATTTTAAACGCAACACACAGGGATGGATTGCTTTTCACATGTGAAGGAACGTATGCAACTATTCCGCCAGAACCCCGATAGGGAGACGCCAACTCTCCAACTTTACAGAAGCATTAGATATTTTACGTAAAATAGAGCAAAAAAATCGTTAAAAGTTAAATACACACTCACCTAATTTTGGTTTCACATTCACTCAAATTAAAAATTCTGGCGGACGTAGCACGCAACATTCCAACTTAATGTGTTTTTGGAATCACACACTAATTTATTGTTGTGCACCCTGTAATTCTTACAATGGGGAATAAATGTGACTTTTTTCTAATGTTTACAGTACCAATTGACGTGTGGACATAATAGCGGAAGTTAGGATATCTTCTCATATTTATCAACAGATAAAGGATGTTAGAAACAATTCGAAGGAACGTCGAAGGACGTTAGAAACAATTTCCTTCCGCATTACAAAACGAAGGTACCTACGATACTTCCTACTCGAAGGAGGTAGGAAAAAGGGGATGGTAAGTGGATCCGATGCCCCCAAACTCTGTAGAGCGATCATCCTAGTACATGTTGCTACTTCCATTTCGAACAGTAACACTGACACGTTTTAACATGTGTATATATTTTAATGAACCACAATGTATATCTAGAACCGGGTAAATCCCTTGACTTCGGCACAATACCATTTGAGAAACACTTTCAACATATTTCGAAACATTTATTGAGTAGCGTAACTGGCGTTTAAAATGTTGAAGCAACGCTTCGGCCACCGCAACAATGACCTAAAGACTAATTGTATTGTTTTTTGTCAATAGATGCCAGCAGAAACTGACTGCGCAATCTCACACGGGAAGGGTTAGTACCACTGAATTCTTCTTCCCAGAATTAGTAGAAAAAAATGTCCGTTAGGTCCATTTTCGAGTGTTCGAACCCAAACACTTCCCTTGTAAGTACGAAACTTCCAATTAAATAAACTGGTGGAATTCATCCAATCGTAGTAATTCGAGATATAAAAGGTAAAGGTATGCCCTGTGAGATGTGCACGCGCCGTGAACAGTGCATGGGATATGTAAAGGTAGTGCTCCATATATTCTCAACCTACGGTACGAAGTGAGGTGGTCAAGTCCCACGCTCGAACACCTTTATCTTCCAGGAGCTCAGGAGTACCAGGGACACTCTGGTATTCAATTTGGTAGGCTGAGTGCACCTCAGAGGGTCTGGCATGGAAGAACTGAAGGAAAATATCCAGCGTCCTCACTGGGATTTGAACCTGGGACTCCCGATACGTAATTAGGCGCTTACCGGCTGAGCTATGAGACATACATAGTGAAACCAAGTTTCAGGAAAGTACAATTTTACCTTTTCTTGAGTTAAGTACTAATGATAAGCAACAAGTAACTATCCTGGTAAATACGTGGACAGAAATTTGAAAGTAGCTGAAATATAGCTAGTATGGAGGTGAACTGACTAAGTTGCTTTGTTTTGATAAAGTTTACTAGAAGGTGACTAAAAAAGTTCCTGCCGTTTTTAACGTCGCATGGGAAGACGTGATGACTGATACAGAAATAAGTGCCTCAAGTGTTGGAAAAGCGATCGGTGGGGGTGGGAACATTGACTGTGACCAACACATGCGCTTTGCGCACTCAGAACAGTCATAGCTCGAGTAGTGGCGTATACAAACGGAGATATCGAAGCAGTTCGTTCGGGGTTGTGTGCTTTAAGACTTTGAAGTGAGCTTTTCCGCAGCCAAATCAAGTCGCCGAAAACATCAAGCCTTTGGGGATAATGCTGTGCATGAACGCACCACAAGGCACTGATTCCAGAAATTTAGGTCGGGAGATCCGTCCCTGTGTGATGAACCCCGTAATGAGCACCCATAGGCCCTGAATGATGAGGCCCTGAAAGCGGCCGGGGCCACGGTGGCTCAGTTGGTAAAGCACTCACCTCTGGTGCTAGGGGTCGTCGGATCGATCCCTGCCCATGCCATATGGGCTTTGTTGTGCGTGGGTTTTCTCGGGATGCTCCCGTTACCTCCCACTTCCTTCATTCCACCAATTCACCCTCTCATCATCCATACAGCCTGAGCCATTGTTGCCTAAAGGTCTTAAATTTGTAAATTTTATTTTGATATGGGCCAGTCTTGTAACTTTGGACTTCGGCCCGTCACGATTCACCTTTAGCTGTTAAAATACACACCCATGGCGGGACTCGAACCCGGGACCTTCGAGCTGATGGCCTACCGCCGCAGACCGCTAGGCCACCCGGCCGGCTAAAGGCCTTAAAATAAATTTTAAAATATTGAAGCCGACTATAGAACAGGACAGGCAAACGTGTGGTGGGCTTGCCGAATGCTTCCAGTTTCTGAGTGAACAGTCAGATTTCACCTGCACAGCATAGGGAAGGTCTACACGTTCAGCAAGTAGGTACCTACACACTGTGGGAAGCAAACAACGACCAACGAATAACAGCTTGACCCATATTCGATCGAGTGCTCACTAATGACGAAAAGTGAGTCCTGTACGAGACTCCCACCACAAGACTACCAATACCACCACGCAAGACACTAGTTGCCAAATGATGCACAACGAGTTGCTACAACCGGTCCAAACCATCACTGCGGACCTGTAATCGCAGGAGTTAGAAGGTGTAATCAACAAGCACTGCAGCAGAAGAAGTAGTGAATCGCAATGGTGTACCATTCCTTGCCGACAATGTCAGGTCGCATGTGGCACGGGTGGTCACACATACCATACGACGACTTGGTTGAGAGACACTGAACTATCCACCGTCCTACCTGGACCTTGCGCCAACAGATTATCACATCTTCCATTCCTGGACAAACACCTTCGAGTGAAATATTTCGCCAATGAGGCAGACTCGCGGCAGGCATTCACCACCTTTTTTGCGTCCAAGACACTTTAGTATACTTCCAGGGTATTGCGCATCTGCAGGAACGTTGGCAGAATGTGCTGAATACCGATGAGGAGGACTTTGAGGACTAACGGTAAGTATTATTTTCTGATACCTTTCTGTTTCTGACTATCAGACAGGGCCAAAACATTTTTTATTACCTTGTACTTAATTTACATGATCTATGCAGGTGCTACGGCCAAGCTCGTAAAAACTATGAGGGATTATGTGCCCTGGTGAGCATATCTTTGGGGAAAGAGAAGGGGAAGGAAGTGCGTAAGCCATAGGAGCAAAGTCAGTATAAACTATATTATTAAAAACTATACATGATAATTACAGCAAAAGAGAATGAGAGATGGAAAAACAATTGAACTTAAAAGCTTTTACTGTTCAGCTGAAACCATAACAGTTAAAAGGCTGGGGGAAAATACAGCAACATCGATGATGATATTTGTAAAGATCGGGTACAAAGAAAACAGTATTAATTCCTTCACAGTTAGAGGTGGAATTCTCAACAGTGTCATACACACTGGATAGTGCCACACATACTAACATCAGAAATACTTTTATACTTACACATTTTTTCTTGGAAGAACCGGTGAGCAGAAAGCATGGCTTCCTCGTGTGATCCATCCCATATTGGGTGAAGTACCAAAAATATCCACATCTTTAGTATCACATACAACGAAAATTCAGTCTGCATCACGAAAAGATCGGGATCACGCACCAACTCATCCATCAAATCAACGCTTAAAATAAAATAAATACGAATTAATTAAAATACTAAAATTTACAGTTTTGCGCAAGAAAGATCATTGTATTACCTAGATTGTATTATTGCCCTTTGCTTACCTATCTTGAAATTATTTGCACAGCGCTATTATTTTTCCTAAATATTTTCAAATATTTACTAGTGTTCTTTATTGGGGGTACACCAACGATCTTCAGATCCGAATTATGTACAAAATCCGAAAGAAATAAGAAATTTATCGTAAAAAGTAAGAAAACAGAATAAAAGGAAGGTAAATATGGCAGATAATTTATGTTTAACTGTTATAGTGTTGCCAGGTGCAAAATACGAACAAATATGAGTATGTGAGTGTAAATAATTTACTAAATAAAAAAAAATGCTGATAATAACTAAATATTGGTTGAAAAACAAGCACATGTGAAAGATGTAAATAAAATACACTCTTTACACGATTTCTTACTTTCTACTTAAACATTTCTTGCTTCTTTCTTATTTTCTATGTAGTCCCTATTTGAAAACCATTGATGTACCCCTAATGAAGAACAACACAAGTAAGTATTTAAAAATATATGGGAAAGAATGATAGTAATATGCAAATGATTTGAAAACTGATCAGCAACGTTCAATTCTACAGAAATATAACACTATTAAAGAAACTACGTAAAATTCCCTCATCCAACAACGCGGTATAGAATTCCAGCGTTATTATAAGAAACACTACAAGTTATGCCATGTTTTATCTTTATAATTATAAACTGTTTTCACCAAATGTATGATAAGATTGTTTATTTTTAATGAAATAGGTCCTTCTTGTCTTATGTCCCTCATCCCTTCCCCTGCACTACAGTTTATGAATCTCCTCTGTCAGTACGTAATTTTGTGGCAATTCCAGTAACATGGTCCCTTTAAAGAATTCTTGTTAGTCCTGATAGCAATTACTATTGCACTGCACTGTACTGCTTCCGAGGAGTCAGTGAAGAGTAAATTCTTTTGTCTTGTTGACACTACAACACAGGTAACGAAGTTATATAAACCTTTTTTCTTTTGTGTGCGTGTCTTTCCAAATAATCTATAGAGAAACAAATCTTGAAAAACGATAACTCCCAACTTTCGCGTCCAGAGCTTTGCCTTTCTTCTTTGTTTGTTTTCTCTACGTCATGGTCTATCAACGATTATTTGGAAAGAATTTATAAAGGAACAGGTAAAAAAGGCAACACATAAAATACCTCACGTTCTTTTAACCCAATAATTTCTATCTTTCTACTATGCGTACTGTACTTACGTTATTTCTCTCAAATTTCTCGGCGATTCGACCATAACAGTTACAAGATTAAAACGCAGCCATTTCAAGCAAGCCTCCTTTAAGGAAGGAACACCATATTCACACGCCGTTTCGTAATACTTTGTTACCGTCTGCAAGAAAAAACAGAACCTTGAAATAAATAATGGCCATGCCATATACAGAATCTTAAGTTAAAACTCAATTTCGATTAATATAACACAGATTTACTACAAAAAAGAAAAGAGCGTGGTTCAGCTGAAAATCTATATGCTTGTATTGCTTTCTACTTTCTATGCTAAAGGACAGATTTACTACCCTTCATTTCAACTGGTATACCTGTATCACTCCCCCCCCCCCCCCCCCCCCCCCGGGAAAATACATGAACAGCTGGAAAAGCTGCATTTACTTACGACATTGTTTGGCGATATTCTTGCGTAAGATAGGAGAAAATTGAATTTCTCTTAAAATAGTATCTAAATTCTATTTCACGAGACCCGATACCGAAAGTAAATAATAAAGCGCGCCACCCCCAATGTCTGATTTGTTGCGTGCCTTGTCACGCAGTTAGACAAGGATAAAATAGTTCTTATGAATATTCGCTAAAAGTCAACGTAAGTGTATTAGTTATTTACTGTAGTGTTAATTTATAAAAAGCAGATACAAAATGTTTATGTAGGAGGTATTGGAAATTGTGAATTCTATTGCCATTAAAAATAATGCCTTACTGACACATTGGTCGCACTCCTTCCCCTTGACCCACTCACACTGACACCACCAGAGGAAACTTGGTGTCCCAAGACAAGCAGCGGTAACATTCCAGTCCATTCTTTCCTTTTTTTTTTCAGTCAATACGATGTGAGTTCGACGCAGGCAAGAGAATTGAGGAGGCAAAATTTCTTCATGTCTTCAGAGTTACTAACACGTATTGTATGGGGGGCGGCAATATCTCAGCCTACAAAAGCCAACCCGGTTGCAGATAGGGCAGATGCATACGCTTTATAGTGCTACGGTTGTTTATCTTTACTTTCAAGTCTCGTGAAATCGACTTTAGACATTACGTGAAAAACATATAAACAGTAATTAATATTACGTGTTACAATAATCAATTCTGATAGCATATCTAGAACCTCACCTTCTGAAAAGTTCTTAGCAATCCTTGCTTACCGCGTTCTTCTGCTTGAACAGTCGTTAATATGCATGTAACCATTTTCTACTCCTACTCTGTACGTACCTCTCCTCCTTTTAAGCACTTATGAAAGTTTCTTCTAACGTTATCTCTTTCAACTAACATGTTTACACAGATAACATAAAACACAAAAATATAATTACTACAATGCTATTCCGATATTGGTCTATTGATACAAGTACGCAAAAATGCCATTTTCGTATATTTCTCATACAAATATATCGTTCCTGGTTATTAGGTGATGCTGTGTATGAACCTTTTCTAGTACTTCTATGGTAGTTCAAACGTAACGTAACCCTTGCATTCGGTCTGCTTTTCACTCATGTAGAACTCAAATATCGTACTGGTGCTGAATAGCAATATTCTGACCACGTAAGAACCACACGGCCAAACATCCTGACTGAGGTTTTCCGAGGTTTCCCTTCCCTCAGTTTCACCAGGCGAATGCCAGGACGGTACCTTAAGAAAGGTCCTGGCAGATACCTGCCCGATACTTTACCTAACACATCCCGGCCTAAGCGAAAGATCCCAAAAGACCTAAAATATATATATATTAAAATATATATATATATATATATATATATATATATATATATATATATATATTTATTTTTAATCGGACCTCGTAAAGAATGTTACATGTATTATTATTTTTGTCTAAGCTAAACGAATTCCGTATTTACGCACTTATATCGTAAATAAAAAACAACTCTCGAGTTCCTTCTTCCGCAACGCGGAACAATAGAAATTTAACGCGCCAATTCAAAAAAATTGAGAAGTAGCTTATTCATGCTCTGTATCAGTTGTAAGGACTACAAATAATCTGAACATCTGTCCAACGTTGGCATGTAACTACAGTTGACTCCCGATTTACCGGGGTAATAGAGGAGAAGATATCCACGGTTGACTTAAAATCGCGGTTAATCCAAAGGCAAGAAAAAAAAAAACGAGAAACAAATAAGCACTAAATAATGAATTGAAAATGCTACTGCAATTTACCTGTACTGTATTTTCAGGAACTGTACTTTAATAAAGTTTCAAATCAACTGTATCAACAAACGAAAAAGAAATATGTACGTGCTCAAAAGAGCCTGAACAATATGACAGTTCAAATTCGCGTAAAAAAGTCAGTCAGAACTTTGTTTCTTCCCAGTTTAGATAAGGGGAAAGGGTGGGGGGAGACCTGAAAAGTCGATGTCAACTCGAATCTCAATGTCAAATTCCATGTCTGCTCTCTTTCTCTCTAGCGTGCCTGCTTATGATTCCCGCGATAGATGTAAATCTTTTCTTTTTTGGCCAGCACCGGTTGAGCCGCCCCCGTAAGTTGGGAGTTGGCTGTAACTTTGACTTACACTTTAATCATTTTTCCTAACACAATCGATGAGTAGAACTTACACGATACTGTGTGCATATATTTCGTTAAATTATGTATTACAACAAGGTGCATTCACGGTGCATTACTTTCAAATTTTTATGGATTTGCAGAAAAATATGAAAAAGGCTATGTAAAAGTATACAAAAGAAGGGAAGACACTGCTGATAAATTTACATCTCATTCTTTGGGCCAATTTGTTCATATCACAAGAACAGCAGAAGCACATACATACTGGTAGAAGGCATCGTGGTAGGTGTTAACATGAACGTCTTCAAATACCCTTTGTATGCACTTCCATGATTTTTGAACGACCAAGAATACATATTGGTTGAACCGCTCCAGTTTCAACCAAAACATTTCATTTTCATCATTATTGGTAGAAAAAGACTACAAGTATCTACCAATATCATTGCAGGATAACAGATCAATAGCCAATAAATTTTCCTTCATATTTACGGCTAACTTACAAGCCAAGCATGGGATTTTGCTATCTTTATGTACAGATATCTTAAATCTTATACTTGTTCCCAATGAGCTACGAACTAATGTAACTTAAAGGGTAGTCAAATGAAAAGGTGACAAGCATCCTTAACAACAAGAATACAGACATTCCTGTTAGACGTACTTGCCGTGAGCTTGGAGACAATGCATTGGGCTGTGAGCGCAACCAAACCATCACATTGTTCTAGCTTCAGCGTCACTTTTTTTTAAGTTCTAAAAAGTGGCACCAGCTTTCATTTTCCGCTTCTTGTTTCTTGAGAAACGTAGGGTTATTGAGACATTGCTGCAAATGCTCAAGTGATTGGTCTTTTCGCAAATTCTTTCAAGTATTCAATAACATCTTTGGCACCTATTGAGTCAATACTTCTCAGCACTCCGATCTTTCCCACCGAATTCTTCATATAGTTCCAGTGGTTGCCACCAAATGCAAGCTCCAGAGATGATATGGCAATGTGCTCTTACAAGTCTGTCCACATATTCATTGAATTCTGGGTTATCACTATGTTTGCTTGACCGAGTCGTGCATCCTCCCAAAGGTTTTACAACTTTCCCGGAACCGCAACCCACTATGTGGATTTTTTTTACACACAAACTATGTAATTGAAAGTGGGAAAGTTTGTCCTCAATGGACTAAAAAATTACTGAGGTTTTTTTTTATGAACTTAGTTCTTGGTCATCTCAAGGTTTATATGATATCAATTTAACGATACAGTTGGTAATGTACCATCAAAAAAGTTCATTGTTTATGGCAATGAAAGAAATAAATAGTTTAGATTTCTTTATTCGAATTCTGGTTGTTGCAAACCCGAAATCGTAACTTATTTATTTAAATTTTTAATTAAAATTTCGATTGAGCTACACACCATACTCTAAATACATATGAACTTGGTTTGTAATTCTTTTCATGAATATTGTATGTTTAAAAGCAGATTAAGTCTGATGTCGTAGTAGTAGGAGTAGTTGGTCCAAAACTGTTAGTGTTGCCAAAGTATTTTATTCACCCCGCACCATCGGGCGGGCAAATCAGTTAGTCTTCACCATAAACAGCAACCATCCTACGACCAACATTGACCGGTATGGTGCATTGAGCGATTAGAAAACGTATCATCGCACTGCTTAAGTAGACGATAATTGCAGTGACTCCTTGTGATTAATCCTGTACAAGGACAAGTGACTGACTGTTATTCACACATCATGTACACCTGATACTGCATAAGTAGTCAAAACAAACAGGTTTCTCGCTATTATGCGAGGGGCGGCTGCTACAATCCGTGTCACCTTTTCACTTGATCACAGCTTACAAATATATTGACTGTTACAACTGTCATACTCTTACCTCAATATTTACAGTTTCTAGCATGATGTTAATACTCTGCTCAATAATGGACTCCATTTGAAAAAGCGTAGCTGCGGCAAGAACTGACACAACACTGGCTGGTTCAACTACAAGTTCATCCTGGTATAAAGCCCCCAGCACTATTGTCAGAGCTATTAAAATAAAAGTCAAAGGTCCAATTACTTAATAATCATTCACACACACAAAAAGAAGAGCTTTGAATCTTGCAACTTTTGCTTACAAATAGTTTCCTATTACAAATATTTGCTTACAAATATAATACAAATAATACAATGCTTAAAAAATATTGTACAATTTCTACCATCCTAAAATGCAACGTTTTCTAAGGATATAAAGTACATGTGCTGTAATCCTTAAAATTTAAAAAGTCTAAATTAACATTTTGTTAACTTAATACTGTGACGGCCTTCCCCGAACACATATATTAAAATGAAGGAACGACTACATTAATAGATTTGCAGTTGCCTAGCAGCCAGTTGCTATGCAGACAAAAAGGTGCATACATCAGACCTAGTTGATACAACGTTATATATATTTATTTTATATATGGGACTTAACCATTGTATCTATGTTAGTTTAGTCAATCCTCACCATGCATAGTTCGGTGGAACAAAGTTTATGTTGCTGTGTGTTGTTTGAAGGTCGTATTAAACATATGGGATTAAATACTTCTCACTTATAATAAGTTATTGGAAAACTTTTGTATGTTCGAAGTTCTTTGCCAATTATTATTAATAAAATTGCATATAATCTATGTAACCTATGTACGTATGTATGTAACCTATGTATGGTTTGTAGTCTGAGTTAACATGGAGGTACCGTGAAGTTGTACAACTAAAGTATTGGGGTTTTCGAGTAGTCAAAATCCAATTATTCCCCAATTATAATCCATACGTTATACAATTCATACGGAAATAAAGCCATATATACAATCAGAGTTCTCATTCAATTAATTCTTAGAAGTCTCAATGCTATAGCTATGCAGTCTCAATACAAAGATTGTCTTCTGCATGACACCTCAATTTCGCCGTCCGTAAACCGCCTGATACCTGCGCCGACTAGAGTGGGGCACGTTTCCAGTGCCAGAAAATAGGTCAATGATTCACCCTAAACTCTTGTTTGACGAACCACGACTCTAATGACCAGGTCGGACCTTAAGACCTATGCTCTGCTTGAATGTAACAACTTGGGACTTAAGACCTATGCTCTGCTTGAATGTAACAACTTGGGACAACTCAGATTTATTGCTGAGTACAATTACTGCTGCTCCGCCGTTCCACCAATTATGTGTATATTATAGTAAGGCTCTCAATAATACGCATTTCATTTTGGTGTTTGAAACGGAGAACACGAACTCAGAAAACAACACTGCATTTAAGGCTACGTATTCCCAGAAGTTCATACAATGAATGCATGAAAAAAAGAAGTATGCTGGCACTTGCCAGATTCGGTCAGAGCAAAATGGTACATACTTAATTTTTATTTTAAAAATAAGTAAGAACTTCGCAAAATAATTGTTGAAATCGCAGCTTCAAAACGTCAGAAGATGGACCTAAAAAAAAATGTAGAAAATATGTAACATAAGGGGAAGTGCATTTCTTATTTTTACATGTAGAAGTTATTCGATAAATACACCAGTATTACAGGAATATTAATGTTCAGATAGATAACCTCAATGATCCTGGAAATTTAATAAAGCATCTACAACCAAACAGAAGACAGAGAAATTCAGGCAAGTAATATCGGAAAGGCGTAAGAAGA
Source organism: Lepisma saccharinum (assembly GCA_022664845.1). Lineage (NCBI taxonomy): Eukaryota > Metazoa > Arthropoda > Insecta > Zygentoma > Lepismatidae > Lepisma > Lepisma saccharinum. Next base: position 57,666 of record JAGDQP010002124.1, read on the forward strand.
CACTTACATAGATCTTTCACCCACCCACCCCCAACTCCCCGGTTTATTCTTTATGCATATTGATCTCTTTCGCGTGTTTAAACATTAGTCAACAATAATACACCTACGGTGCCGATGGACAAAAGTATATTGTATACGTATGACAAAAATTCCGGCAATGGAATTCATCGGGTTCCAAAGCTGCTTGCGCACTCAAAATGTTTAAAATTTATATATTTATTTTCATTTTTCAGTATAAAATTACAATAACAAAATACAAAGTACATTATACTGAAGATAATGTAAAAAGTACTGAAACCACGCCAAATAAGTAATAGTGAATATCGACAGTATAAGACAAGATTCAAACTCTCTGACATTACATAAAAGTGAACCGTAACACACAATTAAAAATAATATAAGAACACACTACATGGAAGATGAACGATTGCTTTAAAAAATTAATAAAATATTTGTTAATAAAAACTTAATTTACATTTATAGATTCTACGATTAGTTTATCTAATCTAGGGCATAGCGTCCGTCAACGAGTATTCTCGCGAGGTAATTACCCAGATCTTTCTATATCAGTATCATGCCGGCATTTGCCTAGTAGGAGGGAAGAAAACGGTGAAATAAAGCCTTTCAGGATATATGTGTGCATAGTTTTCCAGTGCCAACTATCGACATTAGCCTAGGCTATATTCATTAATAATCTCTCCCTTCAGTCAAGCGAAGTATCTTTTGACGTAAACCAAATAAATTAAAACAAAGAACACTATCTATATCCTTATCACTTGAATATGTGTTTCTTATAAGTACTTCCTTTTCTTCTTCTTCTTTTTATTTTTTAATGCAGGTTTCCATTAGAAAATAAAATCGGTTAACACTTTCCACTTACTGCAGCATGAGGAATAAGAGGTGGAAGAGTAGGAAAATGTGAATTACACCCATTTGACATACAGATCACGACATATATTTGAAAATAATGCAGAATTTGTGCAGAGCTCGCTAATTACAATGGCAGTCACTAAGTTGAAATTTAATTTATCTTAAGCAAGTAAAAGGGAAGTCTGTCTTCTATTTTGAACTAGTTGTCACAATCCTGTCTTGCAGCGAAAGTGTGGAAACATGCATTCTTGTGTGTTTGACAGGCACAGGGGTGTCTAATGACATTAAAACAAGCTACTTTGTAGACTAAATAAAGCAAAAAAAGGAGACTTTGTAGACTAACCCGTCTCTGATAAGATACTACACAAATTAACCCTCACAATCAGTCATAAGAGGTTAGAAAATGTACCATTTTTCTTTTTCTAATTTTTTAGTGATTTACCCCTACAAAGATGCCGCTTAAGACCAGAAATAAAAAAAACATTTGTATATCTTCCAATTTTGGACAAATGAGTGAAGATGTTTTTTAATTTTTGAACATATATTTATAAAGAAAGCTGAGTAACAACTCAGCTGCAAAGTCTACTGCTCCTGGATGGGGATTGGCTTTTTTCAAAAGATATATTTACATCATCTATAATTTGACACACATCTCAGAAACATAAAAAATATATAACAAAGCTTTTTCACTAGGAAAAATTTCAGTTCTTTTATTTTGCATTAAAAAACGATGTGATGAGAGCATTTCTCTTCTTTTTAACACTTTTCTGAAGAGCCTGAATGTCCTTGTGCTTTCTGCATCCCTCTTCTTTCATTGACATGACACCTTCCAACATTCCTTGAGAGATTTGGGCCTCATCCAGGTCTCCCTTTCTTAAGAGCCTTTCAAAGTCAATCTGTGGCTTCACCAAGCACAGAATTTGCAGATTCTTTGGTCTCACTGTACTTTCTCTTCCTTTCATTAAGCTGCTTTCAATTTCTTCTATGCTCGTCTTAGCGCTTGTAGCATTTTCCAATCTTTCTTCTGCTTTTTCCAACTTCATTTCCTCTTCTCTAAGTGTGACACTTCTTTTCTGAGCTAGCCGCTGTTCCTTCAGAAATTGTTGGTAATGCTTATGAGCATTTTGACCCAAGTTGTTTTTTTTATAGTTTTTTTTTTTTTTAAATTGGAACGAGATGGTGAGCCATGTTGTTATAAAACTTTCAAGCATCTTTCACAATCAGAATACTGTTTAAGGTTCTACAAGACATCCGTGTTTTTTCTCTGTAAGATAATTTTTTTCATACGGAGAATCTTCTTTCAATATCTGCATTACCATGGCACAAGCAGAGTGCAGCTTTTATTACTTTATTCACCAGAGGAAACTTTGGTGAACCATCCTCCTCCTTCAGTTCCATAAAATGAGACCAGTAACTGTCAATATGTGAAGAGGTGATTTCAATTCCAGTAGGTTCATGCTCAAGCTGCAGACATTTCCACTCGTGAACAAGCTGATCATCTGGAATGACCACAGATAGTGCTTTTGCTACAGTTCTGATGAATCTGCAGATGCTTTGTGATTTTCTAGCCTGGGGATTGAGACATGCTCGATTAATGTGAACAGAATGAGACGTCGTATTTTGCACCAAATGTTTACCACCTATAATGTGCTTGTATACTCTGCAAGAATTGTAGAGCATTCACTTCTGGTAGCTTAGACAGTCCGTTTTTTGTTTCCTCTGAAATGACAACTTGTTTTAACGACAGTAAATTATCAGATTCAAACAACCAGCTATTTGTCTAATCATATGACGCTGACTTCACGAACAGCAGAACATTTAGACACTCTGCCTGCGATAGTTCCAATGACGTCTAATAACTCTGCATATAAAATATGAATCAGTGGAACTTCACACTGGAAACGATGTGTAAATTTCTCAAACAACTTGGCAGAAGACAATGTAAAATGCAGCTGAGCTAACATCCCAGGTTTCTTCAGTAGATCTACAATTTTGCTCAGAGACTGCTTGTCCAAAACATTACTTTTCTTTGTAGAAGGAATATACTTCAAGAAGTATCTCCGTACACCAGTCCACTGTTCAAGTGATCTTTCACTTGCAGCTATATATGATAACCACCTGGTTGTGGCGTGTTTCAGAAATCTGTGCGATGGCAGATCCAGCTCCTGTTGAATAGTCCGAAGTGGAAGCCATCCATGGAAGTAATTATAAACACTGATCACTAGTGTCACTGCATCTTCCCTAAATGTTTGAATTGATTTTAGGAAAGCATTGTGGACTATGTGAATCGGACACGTGTTAATATCTACTAAGTCTTTTTGACGAAGTCCTATAAGTTCCTCATTAAATAACTTGAAAACCTTCGTGTGAACATTAAGGACATCATCTGCATATTGGTTAAGGACAAATTGACATTGCTGTTAGCCTTGCTTACAAATTAGGAAGAGTAAATGCATCAGCTTTTCCAGTGAAGAAAGTCCCAAGATGTCTTCTAACCATCTGGTTTCTGAAATCTGACCAATATGTAATGGTAACTTGCAGCTCCTTGTTGTTTTCAACATTTGTAGTTTCATCATAAGAAATGGTGTATGGTACTGAGCCAACATCTTCCAACTTTTCTTCATAGAAATACACACGAAGAAAATCAGTGGTCAAATAGTGCATTTTTGGAGGAGCTGATGGAAAAACCATCAGGCAATCTTCCTGGAAACATTCTTTCAAATGTAGCTTTGATATCTGCACATGAATTGGTTGAGTAGTTATTACGAATATTTTTTATTGTCCATATCAATTCTGCCACCGTAGCACTGTCCCTTATACTGTAAATACGCACAGTTGATGCACAATTACTATGCTCTGTTGTAAACACTGGAAGCTTACCGGAAGTTTAAAGTGACTGAAGGCTATCAGAATCTGATGGAACAGATGTGCATGTTAAGATTAACTTGTTTCCACCAAGAATATCACTACATCGTTTTTTTTTTATGTTTTGTTCCTTCACAATGCTGTAAAACTGAATGAAATCCTTTGTTTGAAACATTCACAATACACGTACATAGTTTACAAAACACCTCATATTCAATTGTGCTTTTCTGCCCAAGAAGATATTCGGTACCCATTGCTGTCTTTCTTGTAAAGCCAATCATTCTTGAATTTATACTTCCCCATGGTGTTTCTCACTGTTCACTTTACGACACACCTGCAAATACATAAATTCAAGACAACACAGGCTAAATGCACATAAATGATTGTGTGGTTTTATAAATTACAGAAAGTTCACGGAACGGATATCGAAAGATGCTAACAAAACATGCCAAAATAAGGACTGTTTTATAGTGTTCCTACCTGTTACAACTATAATTTAATCAGGGTTCCCACTTGTTTCGTAAGTACGAATTCCCTTACTTTTCCAGGTCACGATTTACAAATTGCCGGGTCTACATATAATGTAAAAAAGCAAGTACATTTTTCCCGACCAAGGGTTGACTATGCATGAACATGTATATTCATCGTTAAGATGCCGTAACTTCTTTTTTAAAAGTGGGAATGTTAAACCACTGGCTCGTCGCAAAGAATGCCTGCTGTAGGGAAATAAAAGTTTACAAACTGGGTTTGAGAAGTATAAATCCATACCTAAAACTCCCTGACTTTTCCAGGTTTTTTCTTCCTCCAGATTTTCATGGAATTCTCTGACTTTTCCAGGACTTTTTGGGAGTAAGATGAATTCCCTGACTTTCCCCGGTATTCCAGGTCGGTGGGAACCCTGTTAAATAGAGAGAGCTGATAACCTGTTGCAAATTCCCTTGTAGTCAACAAAAAATACAAGACAAATACAGAAGGGTCTCTCTGAGAACCTTCCTCTTGGGAGACAGAAATCCCACCAACCTCCCCCACACACACTGACTATATTTACCTTGTATTTATGCGGTTTTCTGTTATCATCATCATTATTTTCTTTTATCTAATTATTGACATTTTCCAGTACATTGGCCACAATCCAAACAAAATGACTAAGTAAGGGTGAAAAAAAAGAGACTTAGTAGCCTAATGTTTCCAAAATAGAGACTGATGGAGACTTTCTCAAAAGAGACTCGCTCCGATGCTTGGTTTGAGGAAAAGATACGCATAATACGACAGCAAATTGTAATACAAAAATATGTGATGCTATTCAGTTCAATCATTTTCACAATATTTTAAACGAACAACCACATTCATAACATCTAAGTGTTACTAGTTATTAAAGTTCGAAACCGATCTAATTCGATAACTCGAAACTGTTACTTCGAACTCGAACCAGAAATGTGTAACTTGTGACTAAATAAAGCCTTTAGTCACACTTTAGTCAATTCAATATAGAAACTTCTCTACGAAGAACCGAGTCGTTGCGCGTACCGGTTAAATGATCAAATGATACAGAATTCCTTGTGTTATATTCCTGACGTGAAAGCTTTAAATAAACCCCGAAATTACGAAACCAACACTTGACTGCAAGCTACCAATTACGTGAAACACGTACATGTCATCGCCCTCTGGTTGACAAATGGTTAGTACGCTTGCTTACTGTGCGCGTGGTCCCGAGGTCAAATCAGTTGCATGTCCACTGAACAAAGTACTACATATTGACAAAATCTGTAAGTTCAGTCCTTAGAAGCTCACAAGTCCTTAATCACTACTTGAAACAAATATACATAGTATTATAAAACTAAGAAGAGCTACAGCAGATGAGAATATTTTGGGTGTCCTTCATTACGAAAGTGACTAATATTATGTACACAGGTGAAAAATATTATTATTAATAACAATAATACCTAGCCTATTTCTAGAAAATTGAGACTGTACACGATTAACAAGGATACGTACCATCCAAGTTAATATTTGGATCAGCTATTTCAATATGTATTGTGTCTTCACGAGCTTCCTTCCATGCTCCGGAGAACATACTGGCAAAATACGGACTCTGGAAATAAAAGCAATAATTAAAAACATCAATACGAGAACAGTGACTGTTTAAATACAATGGACGCAAAACCTCTTAATTTAAGTATACAGAAACAGATTAGTTCAATTGAATTGAAATTATTTATAACCTTCAGGCATCTAAGGCTCAGGACGGGATAGGTGAGGGGAATGAATGCGAGAAAGTGTCGCCCAGGTTCTAAGTTGAAGGTGCCATCCCGGCATTTGTTTGGTGTGACTCAGGAAAACCCCTGGAAAAATCTCGGTCAGGATAATCAACTTCTGGGATTGAACCCACGACCTCCAGAATGCTAAACCCAAGCTCTCAGACTGGACCACGGCCGCTCGGTAGAAAAAGATCAGTAGTTACTTGGTAACAAGAAAAAAAAAAAATATCATGATGATAATAAAGTTTAATTTTATAATTGTTTTGGCAAGTGGCGGCTAACAGAGATGAACACATTCTTTATTTACATTACTATCTGAAGAAACTGATCTTCAGCAGCAAATCATACACATTACTCATTTCTAATATCTGTAAACCAGTTGCAACTTTCTAATGGTTAAGAACGTACACTGAGCCAAATAAAGTTGGAAACAAGAAAGTCAAAAAGGCACTTATAGAGTACCTAACTGTCTCGTGGATAGCTTTACAACTCGACAGAAAACTATTGTTTACGCATTTCACTCGTTCATTAATCATTTTTAGAACAAAGTTAAACTTGGTACATAGAGTATTTGCTTAGAAACCATTGCAACGATACGATCATCTCCATATCGGGTATGGCTGAGAATTGGAGTATAGACAACAAATAACTGTTGTCAAGTGTGGTGTTGCGTTTGTTTCCAGGATTTTTCTCTCCAATAGACTAGAAGTGGAAAAGGCTGGAAGTACCAAAATGTGTAAACAATTGAATAAATATGTAATGTTGCAACGATAGATATATAACTGTATGCAAAAGTACAATTCAAGAGATAAGATCGAAAATGTAGGGGAGAAGGAAAATAGAATTATACCTATTTATATATGTTGTGTACCCCACTAACAGTGTGTATTATTTTGTGAATATTCTGTAGACATTTATTGACTCTGCGTAGAACATACGTATAAATAAGACTTTGAATTTCTTATTACGAACAGTTACATATGTACAAACACTTGTGCTTTATCTTATTTGCAGGAAAGAAAGACTCTGATCTTATACTCGCGCTAGAAAAAGAGAGTAAACAAAAGACTTATGAAGCGTTTTCTCCTACTCCTGCCTACGTGTGCATTACTGCAAGACACACAATAAACTTGTCTCTCCTCGACGACTATCACGTAAGCGAAGGAGAGACAGAAAGACTAGACAGTGAGCGAAGTGATTCGCATCCTCATGCTTGTATAGGGACTGACATAAATTTAACCTTCTACAACCGGAGAAGTTGATTCTCCTCAACCTCTATATACAATTGAATGTATGCAGTTTTCTCCTTATTTCCCATGTCAGAGAAAGTTGAAACAGTTTCCGTACACATACTCAGGAAATGTCCATCCATATGTAAACATAGGTCACAAAAATTATACAAAAACTTTTTCTGATTTACTCATCTACTCCGACTTGAAGACAAGAGATACTAACGAGATATGTAGCCCTCTATCTCTGCAAAAGAGGCAGTAATGATCTCTTCGTCTGCCAAAAGATTTCTGTAAGGCGCTACAGAATATATGACGGCAAATGGGTAGGTGAGTGCAAATCGGGCTCTAATTCAAAAGTGATTAAGACCAAACAAAAGGAACAAATCTGTCTAGTTAAACAAAGTTTAGCAACCGAGGATATTCTGTAGAGTAAGCTGGTTCGCTTAACAGTAAAAAAGGCCTATTGAAAGTAGTGCAAGAAAATTTCTCTTTGCACTTTGTATCTCCTTGCACATTTTTATTGTTATTTCCTTCTTCCACTTTCAATCTTTATATATGTATTCAATGAATATTTGTTGGTGCGTCCTTTAGAGTGGGCGCAAAGCGTACCAGAAAATATAAGGACTAATACGGATGTAATTTCTAATTTACATACAATTTGAAGAACTAAAACTAACTCAAGTACAGTTATATATAGTGAAAAGTAGCTATCCGCAGAAAAATTGTAACAATCGCAGGATCAAAAATATATAATGAAAGAAAGGGAGTGCAAACTTGAAAAGCAGTGAATCTAGTTGTTTACTCTTCTGTTGACATAATTCTGGACTCTACAAGATTAAATAACAAGTTTCAACAGTGTACGTGTGTTTTTCCAGTTGTTTTCTCGAAAATCACGCCCTCCACCCCCATGTATATGGTATCATATGAAACATTCTTACATAAGGTAAACTTGATCTTATATGGGCCACTTGAGTAAATATGTACTTAGGCCCGTCATGATGATATGAGTGCAATGCAGTTTAAAATCCGCATGCGGGACTCGAACCCGAACCTCATGAACGGCGGCCCAGCGCCCTAACACACACGGCTACAGAGTTTGGCTTCTGATGCAAGCGTTTTATATAAATATGTAAACGCAATCAGTTGAACCATTAAGGATCCAGGTACAAAAAAAAGGAGTAAAAAAGATGTGCACTTGGTAATCTAAACAATAACAAAACTGAATTCACAAAGACACATTCATTTTGTTTCTTCTTCATATACTGTGTTTCTAGATCATTGATGTTGTGAGTTGGCTTCAAGAGTATTGTCCTTTTACCACTATTAAGGACAATATACGAAGAGGATATCTTGATGAATTGAAGTCTTCAGTAGTGTGCCAGGATACTGAAGGTACATGGTTATTGCTCTGTGTCCGAATGGCTCCCGTTTATATGTTGATCGACGTTTGTATACGAGTTTGTTGTATCTAATCAAGGTTACAGTTTAGATACGTTAACGAAACAAATTGGTCTTATTGAAATTGGTTATATCCTCTTAGGAGAAAGTAGGATAATATTGGTAATTGTGGCTCACGCACTACAATTGGTAGATGAAATATATATTTAGTGTCCTACAGGGCTACGAGCCGTTGCTAATATATTACTTTAAATGTTTTCTTCCGTTTTCTACAAACGGTATTCTCCGAAGATATCTTGCGTTGCTATCAGTGTTCCTCCTAATATAATGAACATTTAGCGGCTCGTAGGATCGCGAATCTTTGCTAGTATATAATAGAAACAATTTAACACGAAAAAATATGTTTAAAATTGTATTTTTATGGGCTGAACTGTCAACATTTAGCCTAAGCCTGTCACGCCTGATGGATGACGTTTCTCGGCGATAATTTTCCCGGTGGCACGGACGCTATCGAATGTGGTGGCGGGGGTGTGCAGGGACGCAATTGAAGTGTGATTTATGGTTGCCAATTTTCAAGAGGCTTATATGAATATCTCAAATTCAGGTAGTTTCCTTGACATAAAAAGTAGAATAGAAGAGTGTCACTGTGGTTAGTGTAACAAGTTACTTTCTTCTTCGTTCTTCAAAATGAAATCTGACTATACTATTCTGATATACAATTTATATTGTTGATCATATTAAAACACAGTACACTAACAAGGTGAACTGGTCAGAATTTCCTCAGCGATTGAGATTTTTATGACAGTCGCGTAGGGTAGTTCGTAAGGAAAATGTGAATCTCTGCATTGTAAGACTTTCCGCCTTAAAGTAACTGATGATAAAAGTAAATCGGCCTGGTAGCGTACTGAAATTGCTGACTGCTGAACGAGGCTAATATTCTAGTTGGTACACAAAATTTCATTTGTCAGGCTAGTGGTTGGAAAGGCTCATATCCTTGAAATCAACGTCTTGTCACGCATTTAAAAAGTTTGAAATAAATAAAGATTGAAGTTCTCTTTCATTTTCCTTTTTTTTTTCAAATTTTAACACGTCAGACAAGAACACACAAAGGAAGATTAAAAAAAAACTTTTTTTCATCCTAATCCAGCACTATCTTCTGAGAAAACCTACTATTAACGTAGGTTGTGAACCACGGTTGGGTATGAATCCAAAGAAGAGTGCGGGTGCACAGACTAACATGTGATGTGACTCGCCACAATAGCGGCCTCTCTGCATCACTCTTATTTTACCTCCACGGTTGCAGCGTTGCAGGAAACTGTCACAAGCACTGGCAAGCAAAATTGTGGAAAGCGTATTTTAGGATGCTATTTGAAACAAACAGTAATAAACCTCACACTATAGATGTGATACATACAAAGAAATGTCCTTTACAAACCTGACAAAGGTAGACTTTGTGTAGAAGCCATTCTTTCCCTAGCGCTACAACTGTGACATCCGAATTTCTTCCTTCTTCAAATAGAGTTTTATAGATGTATTTTGTTGTACTAGTCGTCTTTCTCCTGAAATGTATAACATATATCAGATACTTGTTAAGAATCTTCTCTTTCGAACAAAACATTTACTACTATTTTCGATATTTTACACAAGTAGGTTTTGCGTCGATATTTTACACATCCGACCTTTTTTTTCGAACATTCGAATACCGTTTACACTTTTTTCCCCGAGATGAATAAGTCAACTACCCTACTTTGGGTACTAGTGGACAAAGGAATAGGAATTTAAAATGCCTTAGCAATGTATATTTTAATTTGAGTGCATTTCGAACACTAATAGGTGTCTACCAAAGTGACATCATAAAATGCCCTAACTTTTCCTGAATAAGTAATAATTTCTCCTGACTTTAATGCTTGGTCTTAAATATTAATAGTTAAGAATAAGGTATTTATATTACTGAATATATATATATATATATATATATATATATCTGGTGTAGTAAAAAGTAATCCATTATTTTTGCATGACATTGAAGGCTTGACTTACCATAGTTAGAATGATCCGATTTAGGTCACATATGCGCCGTTTTGTTCGATAACGTGTTGCCATTTGAAAGGTAATATCATGATGCCTCTCTCATAGAAGCCCTTGTCCCTATTGGCAAAAATTGAGACAGTCGATGTTCACAAGCCTCTCTTGAAGCGAATTTTTCACCAGCAAACGTGTTCGCCATGGACAGGAACAGATGGTAATCACTCGGTGCCAGGTCCGGACTATAAGGTGCATGCATAATAACCTCCCAACCAAGCTTCTGGCGAGTCACTATCGATGTGTGTGGCCTGCGTTGTCCTGGTGGAACACAATGCCTCTCCTATTGGCCAAAGCTGGCCGCTTCTGGGCGATTGCTGCCTTCAGACGGTCCAATTGTTGACAGTATAGTTCCGAGTTAAGGGTTTGGCCGTAGGGGAGCAGCTCATAGTAGATAATTCCCTGCCAATCCCACCAAATACATAGCAAAACCTTCCTGGCCGTCAATCCTGGCTTGGGCACCGTTTGCGCCGGCGCACCGCGCTTCAACCACGACCGTTTTCGCGTGACGTTGTCGTAAGTGATCCACTTTTCATCACCAGTCACCAACCGCTTCAGAAATGGGTCGCTTTTGTTGCGATTCAGCAGCGATTCGCAGATGGAAATTCGGTCCATGAGGTTTTTTTGCGTTAAATCGTGTGGCACACATACATCAAGCACCTTATGCAAATGGTTCCACACGGTTTTTTGTGCAATGTTTAGCTCTTGGGCAATCGAAACAGTGCTTACATGACGGTCGGACGCGACAATGTCCACGATTTTATCGACATGTTCGACACGTGGCCTTTCAGTGCGTGGTACATCTTTGACGTCAAAATTACCGGCACGGAATCGACGAAATCAAAATTGCGCGTGATTGGCTGTTACAGTATCAGGAGCATAAACACTATGCACATTTGCAGCCGCCTGGCTTGCGTTTTCGCCTTTATCGAAGAAAAACTGTAAAATATAGCGTATTTTCTCTTTGCTAGTGTCCATTTTGACGCGCGCTCACACAACACTGAGTCAACTCATCACAACTATCTGAACAGTGTTTGTAGTACGCAATCTCATCGTTTGAACGCCATCTCGTTGAACCCGATCGGACTTATACAACGCGAGATACAGATCACTGAAGCCATCTATTGGCAAAATAATGAATTACTTTTTACTACACCAGATATTACTATTGTTTACTCTATGAACTACATTCTAACTGTATACAAACTCTAACATTTTAATACTTACACTCGCTAATAACCAATTTATGAACTAATTTTAGTGGCCTTCCTGCACACCTCACACTCATGCTGTCCAACTAAATTTACTAGTTGCTTATTTTTTTAAATCTCCACCAAACACAATCTTCCACTAACGCAGACTACTATCCTCTACTCAGCATCAATACGTACTACACTAATTTGGACATAATTACACTTAAGTCAAACATAAAATGACAGAAATCTTTTAAAAATCTAAATTACAATATAAAATGTTTCAGATGAGAAGAAATTTCTTAAAAATAAGTTATCCATTAACAAATAAGTACCTTTACAAAATCAGTTCAATTTTCCTTATCGTATTCTATTTATTATAATTTTTTAGTATGGGTGTGAAGTATTGAAACAAAACAGTGAACACAAATGGGAATGTGCAAAATTCAATTACAATATTAGAAGAAAAAAAATAGTGGCGTATGGGATCAAAGATTTCATTTTGTGGGAATTTTAATCAATTCTAAATAACTTTCATGGCCTGAGCCAAAGTTACCTAAAGGCCTTAAAAATTAAAATAAATAACTTTCATGTGAAAAACAATTTGATAAATCATTTGAGAACTTCACAGACAAACTTTATTCGCCGTACAATAATGTTCTCCTATATAATAATTCAATTCTGCATTTGTCAATTATCTGCGACTTAATGGTGATTGATGAAACTGGCGCCGTAATTTCTAATTTGAAGAACTAAAACTAACTTAAGTACAGTTATATATAGTGAAAAGTAGCTTTCTTCACTTCACTGCAAACCGGTTGTGAATATATATATATATATATATATATATATATATATATAAATGTTTCTCCCAGGATTGTCCCATTTTTTAACTTTCCAATTTAATGAAAACTTATAGGCTTGCGAACATATTTTTAAAGCGTAAAGATGTTTCGTCATGCTTCTGAAGCGGCTCTGACAAAAGTCGTTTCAATAACTCAACTACCAATATTATCATCACCTGTGTCCAGAGGCATATTTAGACAGGAACACTGCATTTACCTCACTCATTCAAGGAAAGGGGGAAAGGAGTTCCCACATTAAACAGTTTTATCATTTTTCCCTTGATCTGCTGAAAACATGTACGGTAGATCTTTAGCTTGGCTAACTATCCCAAGCTTGCGAGCAAAGAAATTCCATCAACCATTCAACACAGACTAAAAAATTAAAGCAATATTCACGCGGGTTCGAACCCCGTGACCGGCCATCCTGATTGGTATTTCCAGCGTTTCCCTCAGTTTCATCAGGTGACTGCCGGAATCGTACCCGAAGACCTTGGCTGATACCTGAGTCGAAGATGCCGGAAGGGCACAGATAAATCCAAATTAGTTTAAAATAATTTCTAACAATGTGTAGTTTCGAAGCTAGAGGCGTTCAAATCATTAGCGAAGCACTGTTACGAATGACGTAAGCGGTGTCGGTTTAGCAAACTATAATTCAAGTTGTACCTGAACAATGTACCTGAGCAAAGCTATCATAATTCAAGTTGTACCTGAACAATGTACCTGAGCAAAGTCTATCATAATTCAAGTTGTACCTGAGCAAAGTCTATCATAATTCAAGTTGTACCTGGACAAAATCTATAATATAAGGAATGCAGCGAAGAGGAGATTCATATTCTTATCTACCGCACAATGTCAGGTGTCAATTGTTATTGTCTTAAACGAGCAGGAGAGCTTCTAAGGACGGGATCTACAGTTTTTGATAAAGTGGACTCCGAACCACTGCATTCAATGAGCCCAACGGGAATTAAACCCATGACCATGCAACAGAAAGAGAGATACTAATCTCTCGGCCACCCTGAAGTCACGCAACGTCAATTTCATCATAATGAAATTCTTACGCGAGGAGTCTCCTATAAGGCCTATTCCTCAATCACAAACATTGCTCAAATACAATTTTGATTGGGATTTTTTAAACGAACACTGCTTACGCCATTTGTGAAGATGATCTGCAAACTTTGGAAACCTTAGCTCGTTAGTTCTGAAACTTTTTTTTTTTTTTTTTTTTTTAATTCCTTGAAAGGGACGTTTTCCTTGTTTTGATGTAATTACCTCTCTAAATTTGCTTGTGCATTTCGTTACTATTCCGCAGTATACGTATTATATATTTTCAATTGTGAGTTCAGAATTTTTGTCACACCCATTTCAATGATGTTATTTGATCATATATTTATATTTAATTTCTTATCAGCGTGTGCTCATGATCGTCTTGTAAAAACTATCAGCACTAACTAATTTCATATTGAACTATTTATTCTTTCCTATCCACGTTATTCTTGAAACCATTTTGTCTAAATACCTGATAATTTTGAAGGTTGATTTTTGTAAACCCTTTATTCATATTTAGTACAGTATTTTTGTATGGAATACTAGTAGGAAAAAAAAAGTCTGTTAAGATGACGTCACGTTATTGTCAGCCCGCACGCGGAAGCTTGGCGAGAGAAACTATTACGTGACCGGACATCGATAAACAGCTACGTAAGCAGTGGAGCTATAGACTACCGCGGTAAGCAGAGGGGACATATTGATGTGCTGTATGTTCATGTGTTGGCATTTGTGTTTCGTAATAAATTTATGGGAGTATTTGATATACCATTACAGGTGGAAATATAAAAAACTGATCTGTTGTTGATTTTGAAACAAAATTCACTAAGAATATTTGTTATAATTTTTCGAACTTAGGTTGTAGAATAAGGTGGGAAAAGAGAAATTCAAGTGGAAATTAGAAACTAATTTAGTGGTTCTAGCAGATCTTTATATTTGTGTATCCATGAGGCAAAGTGCAAGATTAATGTTTTCAACCAAACACACGTTTCTTTTTTCTCTCCTGTAACTAAGAAGAGAAACACGGCAGGTCCTGTGGGAAATAAACTAGTTGTTATATTATATCCAATCGTTATATTCCATAATTTCTGATATGCAGTTTGGAGCACAAGGAGAAGGAATTGTTCGGGAACTAGACCTTCTCGTGTGTAAACCACGATAGAAAATACTAGTGAATAATCTTCATCTTTTCATTTGACATTTACTATTTTATGGTTTAACACTTACAGTTTACGGTAATATCTGAATATGCGATATTATAAATTCTATCAAAACGATTAACGGAACTAAGTTCATCAGAGACTACATTAGTGACAGAACGGACAGCAAGAATAAAGTAACCCGTGGTCTAGGGGTGGTCTAGTTGGATGAATTGCTAGTAACGTCATAAACGAGCTGGTAAGCTTCTAAGGAAGGAACCTACAGTTTTTGGTAAAGTGGACTCCGAACCACTCCGTTCAATGAACCCTGGGCGTGGTATAATGACCACGTAATTTGGATGTTCAACAGAAATTTTCTTCTAACGCAGAAACTGAGATTCGATTTTTTTTCAATATCGTTAGCACGGATACTTCTAGTAAAGAACATTTGCCACGATAATTATTAATACATTATTTCGCTTTTCTGAAACTTTTTGCACAGTTGTTGTCTACAGCAAAACTCAGTTAATATTTTCGATTTGTGGTGTCTCATGTTAAAACTTCATTAATATTAAGCGACCTTATTTTGATATGTACATATCACGCAGCATTACTCAATATTTTCGAGATGGTAGCGCATGTTACGTAACGGGCGACCCGGGTTGTTGAAATACCGGCCCGAACGCTGGAAGGTTTTCTTCAGTGCTCCCATGCCTGGCGCTCTGAGGTGCACTCAGCCTCTTATCCAATTGAGCACCAGTGCCTTTGGTACTCCTGGGCATCTTGGAAGGTAAAAGGTCGAGCATGAGAATGACCAATCATTCTTCGAGCCATTGGTAGAGAATATGTGGGGCGCTACCTCCACATGACACACGGGATACCACGTACAAACAATATTTTCTCCGAACTTAAGAATCATTGAAAGAAAGGAAAGCAATCGTTTCTTTATGTTTCATCTATTCCTAACATTTTTCCATTTATTTAATGATTTACTGTAACTAGTAAATTGCCACCGTGCTATCATGAGGTGACCAACCACGCCAGTCCAAATTTTCTATTATTTCTTATTTATTTTTGTTGGCATACTAAGTATTTATTGGGATATATCGTTAGTGCTCTCTTTCTGCACAGATTTTACCAAGAGTCTAACAAAACAATAGTCTTAATCGTTAAATTATCAATAATAGGTTTCAGTTAAACACAAAGTAAATTGTTACAAAGTCTTATACAAACCTGCGCTACGATAACCTATACGTAAGTTTAAATTATCTTAGGCAAATCTGCCACTTTCTAGTAGACTTAGGTCATCCGTGTTTATTAATGACATTAATCATTCATTTATTACTGTCACACAAGGCATTAAAAAAATCGCCGTATAAAATAAAATGGTCTCCTCGCAAAGATATTTCTTTTCGCTGTAATTACAGCCTCTTAAATCTTGCTTGCAAAGCTTGCTTTTATCAATTGTATTCAGACAGGCGGAATAGTAAACTAAAAAACACTAGAAAAACTTTACTTTTAATTTAAACAATATCACTATACTACCACACCGTCGTTTAGTAACTATTGGTTGTAAGTTTGTTTACTATACCCTCCTTAATATCTCTATTAATTTATATACCACTATAGGCACCTACAACTTCAAAACAACATCAATACGACATACTTGGCAGTTTTGTGCAATGAGTGGGTAAGTCGTCTACTCAACCGTTTTACGCCATTGCGAAAATTTTCTTCAAAGGATAAGAGCATTAACTTCCCGATGTAATTTTCCACCTAATAAGGTAACGGTTCTTCGTTGGAGAGCGAATCAAACTGCACTGACATAATTGTTGCTACGGTTCCGAAAGCGAAAGAATTCCAGCTGACAGGTATAATCAGTTTCATCCCTTAGACATTATCATCTTTTTACACCCTAAGATTAATAAATTATTAATAGATTCTATAATAAAGAAAATGGGTAATTTGTACACGGAATCAAGTTTAATTCAATCCTATATGTTGCGCAAAGTTACTGCTAATTTGTGAACTACATACAGAAGTTTAATCGCGGTACTTTTAGAAATTGCATCTATGTTAAATTTCCCTATTACGTACTTACAAATTCATCATGTCCTCACTCACAATAAAGACTTCCCCATCTACTTCATTTCGCTTTGATATTTATCTAAAACAATGCTGCCGTGCTAAGCGAAAGGCCTTAACTCCAGCTTTTGTGAAATTTGAGATATCGACAATGCATTAATTTTCGGACCTTCTTTTACCCAGTGAATGCGAAACTAATGTTTTTGTGTTGATCATGTGAGTTCTGTGACATAACTTCGTCATTGCCATAAGACAACATATAACGATGAAAATCGTTTTGTCTTTTTACTCAAAAGTGAGTGCAACTCGTTTGATTAGCAGGGCCGAATGCTCCTTCGCATTTTAGAACAAACTTAAATTACAATCACCACATCAGAGAACTCTTTTATATTACTGATAGTAATATCTCAGATCTAAAAACAATTCGTTCACAAATATTTATTTTAACTACTACCGTAATATTTATTTTACGAATTTAACATTGACCTCTTGACATTCATTACTTATTTTTCAACTGCATTATTATAATTATTGTTATTTTAATTTATGTTCATAAAGTACGGTATTTTATGTCAAATATAGTCTATAAAGATCACTAAAGTAGCGAGGTGCGCAATGTTAAGTACAAAAGTACTTAGCACGTAAGTCTTTGCGCACCATGTACTACGTACTCGTGGACCTGCGAACTTAGGAGTTTTTGAACAAAATCTCCGACGTCACTTCCTGGCAAGTGTGCACTGAAGTATGTGTTGTTTTGAACACAGGGTTAGATGCAAGGACAGTGCAGTAGATCCTTAAATACCTCAATCAGATGAAAAAGTGGTTAGCTTTTGCTGGTACGGCATAATCACGGTAAATAAATAAAACAAGTTAGAGAAGAAATGGTAATGTGGAGCGGCTAGGCTACTCTACTTAAAGTGAAACATAAATACATAAAACTACCTGTAATTTCCGAAAAAGTCCAAGGATGATAAACAACGCTTACAACAGGTATCAAAAACAGCAAACTCTAGATAAAGCCATTTTAAACGCACAGAAGACTCAATTACAAAATGACAACTATTATGATTCACCTCAAAGTAAAATGGCATCCTCTTAAGTAGCTGCTTCAATATGAATTGGTTAGGTCTTTCGGAGCGGCTCTCGCTTCGTCTTCAGGCTGTCGTAGACATGTAATTTAAATGTGAATGTAGTTTCTCTGTTTTTGTGAAATTAGACTGTATGTGAAGTTTAATAAATATTTACATGTAAGTACGTTGAAAGATATGTACTTCAAAGGGCAATCTTGAAGTGATGCCTCCTCCTTCATCTTTTCTGTAATTTTTAACTGATTATAAAATAACTGTGATGGCATGTACTATGATACGTTACTAATACAGAGAATATTTTCCTTTCAAATTTCTAAATACACAACAACATGAATGACGGAGAAAAACCAAGAGCAGTGACTGAATTCCTAGAAAAGGAGGGATGTCCAGTTACAGAGAACCACAGAAGACTCCTGCCGGTGAACGAATATGGCACTATCGACACATCAGTAATGTCCGAAGGTGGTGGTTGAACAGGTTTGGAGAGGGAGGGGGGGGGGTTAAGTTGCTGACAAAGAAGGGAAACCCACAAGCGCAGTGACAGTTGTGAACAGACAACGAGCCGATCGTCGTGTGAGACAGTTCATTGTGGTCACAGTTCTATAGAAACAATAATGAAGAAGCTAAAGGAAGCAACCAGAAAGAAGAGAAGATGACGTTCCACTTAATAGTATTGTGTTACATGGAGACTGCACAGGCTATTGCCAAAATGGGGTGAACTATGATGACCCACCATCCCCTACAGTCCTGATTTGCTACTTCCGAGTTTACTTGTTTTGTTCCTTGAATAACAACATTTGAGGAGAATATTTTGATGACGTAGAAGACGTTAATTTGGCTGTGAAGTTGTGGGTGAAATGACACCTACAGGATTTTTTTTTTTAATGGATTTCCGCGAGGGGTTTAGAGATGGTGAAAGTATATACAAAATAATGGATAACCTTGGATTGTTTACAAGAATTTGAATAATTTTGCCATCAAGTTTTATAAAAATTTTATGAAGAATGTCTGTAGTATTTCTTACGAAATAATATAAATCTTTCCGCATACTTACATATAGACATTTGAGGAGATTATTTTCAAAAAGGCACATGTCCACTGATGTAAATTTTACAGTAGGCGTAAAAAAAAATGTATTTCTCTGGGAGGGCGAGCACTATAATTGTGCAAATTATCTAATATTGTATAACTAGAGGCACTGACTAGCTACATTAGATCATTCGCACAATTATAGTGCTCGTCCTCTTCCCAGAGAAATACATTTTTGTTATGCCTATTGTAAAATTTACATCAGTGGACACATATGCTTTTTGATTGGAACGGGCGTAAGCCATAGTGCATATAATCAATTTTATTCTTATCCTTATGTGCCCTTTTGAAAATAAGCTCCTCATTTATTAGATTAGATTGCCCGAATACATCTAGTACAATTTATGGCTGCTAGAGGATGAGGTCTATCTCTTGTCCTACTCTTCTTACGAACACCGTTCTTGATGCTAGGTATTCCTCGTAATCTAGGCACCACTTTATAAAGAGCTTTGGGTACGAAAGGCCACTGGAAAAACGCATTAACTACATTTATTATATTTATCATTATATCAACTGCTATATTATTTAACATTTCCAATAGAAATGTCTCATAGTAACATTATTTAATCTTTACAATGCAAGTAAGACTTGAGTATTCTTCGAAAGCAGGTGTGTTTCCATACAGATCAGAAAGCCAGAATATTCTGACCAACCTGTGTAGATAGATCTTTTTATAATTCTGTATAAGATATTCCTTCTACTCTAATTCCTCGAAATTAGAGGCAGAAGGATGCTGCAATATTATATTTTTTTTTATTTTAATATTGTTCTCACTCTTTGTTTTATGCATTTTTTCTTTGTTACTACATTAATTAATTAAATTTTGCCTTCTTCACAGAATCTGTCACATTATGCAACCTTCCTGCAACATACAATTTGTACGAAATGAACACTTCTAGTATTAAAGGCAGTTGATGAGTTTTCTAATGACTTTTCGCACCCGGAGCTATCGTTATCGAGGATGCCACTTTTTCTTTTCATGCACATGATTTACTAGACTACGAGGAATATATACCAGCAGAATCAAGAACGGTATTCGTAGGTAGGGCAGCACACGAAATAGGGCCCTAAAAACTTGTGGCCCCCCTGGCGGACATATTTCGTACTAGATATATTTGAGCAATTTAATATTATGGGATTAATACTATACTCAATGAGACCTTCAAATTGATGTCGGGAGTTGGGTGGTGTCACTTCCCTACTACTTGTAAGACCGATGATCGTTTTTGCTGATCTTACCGTCAGCTTCCTCAGGATCAGAGTCAAGATCCTAACAATCAAGTTTTCGCAGCTTTTTTTTTCTGATTTTAGTGCAATACAATCCTTATTCGATAGAAATATTACATACTTGTACGAAACAGATTATACTGTCGCAGTTTATTAGTGACTATAACTTTTAACTAGGGCTAATTTAGGAATTTCAAACTTCAGGGTCGTTTTCTTGAAACTCGATGAGTGTTTACTGTATTTTTTTGTCTTCTTCACGATAATTTTCTGCCGTGAAACTTTGTATTTCTCTCTTCAAACATCCTGTCTACTATAACTTAGAAGATTTATGTTATCATAACATAACACGAATGATGAGGTCTTTTTTCCGTGCAAAATGAAATCACCTAATAAATTTTCATTAAAAGGAAACGATCAATGACTACAATGATTACAGTGGGTAACTAAGGTTTGTATGCTCAGCGTTAGAACAAAATTCCAAGGCAACAACTTACTGATGGGTGCTTCACCCTGAGGCAGATCTATGGTCAAAAAGGTCCCTGGACAAGACGAACCAATTATGGTTTGCCACTGCCTTTCTTCAGACGAAGATGACATTCTATGGAAGAGAGACAGTTCAAAATACTTTGAACTACTAGTGTTCCCTGTTGGAATCAACTCGAGACCCTTTGATTACAAGTGATACTACTCACCTACCGCAAACACTAGTGTTTCCCGGAAGTGAACTTGATAGGAAAAATGTTACAATTATAAATTACGTACGGATCGCAATGCACCTTTTCAAAACCCCGAAAGTCTATGCAAATCACTGTTCTTAATAGGTTTAACTGTATTCTCTTTTCACAGTATTCTCCGGTCTTTTGTATTCTCACAGTATTCTCCGGTCCGGTATTGTCTTTTCACAGTATTCTCACATAATCTCTACACGTTGATAATCAGTTTTGTTAAGTAATAAAACCATGAATACTTGCTTCATTGCACCACAGGTTGTACCATTATTATAACTATAGAAAATGATTTCGAATCACGACCACTGAAACGATATATAGGCCTATATGAATTCAACTACAAACTCTAAACGATATATATCAATGCACAGGGCGACCATAGAGTGTTAGTTTGGCAACAGTTTTAGGGAACGATTACAGCGGCCCGATTTTTCCCTGTCACACCAGGCAAACGCCGAAATAGTACCTAGAAACTAGGTCCTGGCCGACTACCTTTCCATATCCTCTTTCTCACCTATTCCGGCCTGAGCCTGAGATGCCTAAAGCACGTAAATATTCAAATTTCAAAGCTATAGATTTTCCGTGATTTTACGGAGTGGTGACAGAGATTTGTATTATTATTATCTGAAAGTGGAAAATGTTGTTATGTGGTTTGCTGTAACATACGATGTGCGACTCGCTCAGAAACTAAATCATTGTTCAGACATAACTGACAATTGACAGCGACTAACAAAGCATGACTTTTGATGTTTTACCAAAAAATAAGGCTGTAAAATAAAATCACAGCGTTTTCACAAATCTGTAACACAGAAAAGGTATGAGCAACAATTTATAGTGAATACTGAACGATACGATTATTATTGTTAACAAGATTCTGACATTTACGAAACTAACACAATACTAAAATTATCAAAATAGTTTCGCAATAAACATTGATTCATAACCGTCAGAAGTACTTTATTTTAGCTATCAAATCAAACATTTAAGAAGCAATTGCCAGCATTTAATTTTTCCACATTAGAATAGGTTGCTTCTGTCTTGACAAACATGAAATTCGTAAGGGTTGGGAAATGGAAGAAGTAAAAATATTGTGAAATAATTACACATAACGCACTTTCCCCACAGTCCTCAAACGTTGTAGCTAACAGAGCCAGCGTTTACAATAACTGGTACAATCTGCAATAATGAAACTACAAATCGGCGATTTTCAACGATAGAATGCTGTTCCGATAAACGCAGAGTCAGAAATAAAAAGATTGGCACCAGTTCCGCAGAGGGTCGAAATTTCGCAACAATAATTGTCCACTACTTTTGCCATCTGATGATTTGGTGATGCTGTGGTCACCTCCATACCTATGTTACAGTTTTGTTGCACCGATTTCATAGGTACAATTATCACTCCAATTTATCACTTTATCACTCCAATTTCACAATCTACTTGCACCCAGGCAATGCGAAGATGAAAGCGAGCGGATTAATGCAGACACAAAGTAATGCCGGGTAATAAAGGCGGGTTAGTTAGGTCTCAGCCACTGCATCTTGCTATCGCGATAACGAACACTATTTAATTCGTAACGTATTTGTATTTAACGAAATAATAACTTATGGATTTTCGTAACACTTTTAGGGTTGTTGGTTGTCGCTCGGTGTTTATTTGGAACGGAGTGAGTGGTATATAGCGTACATATGATTCAACAGCTGGCGGAAGTTGTAGTAGACTCTTTTTCACCGCCCTTTCTGTTATATTTTTCAATATTTACGAACTCCACATTCCTTTAACCATATCATTGCTTCCGTAAATTTTATGTTTTAGTTCATTCTTCTATGATACTTAAACCTAACGTTTATAACCATTTCAAGGTTTCTATCCGTGCCTATCTTTTTATTTCTTATTTTGTTCATTCTCGAAATACTTTACTGTTGTAGTGAACATTCAAATCTACAACAAAGAAACTGTTTCAACAAGGAACAAGATAGAGAATTAAAACACGTCACGGACAGAAACTTGAGAATTAACCAGAAGTTTTAATCTCTGGAAGTTTGAGATCTCTCAGATTTGAATTAGCACGAGCCTTGTAGTTTTGTGAAGAATAAAGTCTTACTGCCAGATAATTTTAGTCGCTTTAAACTAACCTTTTAAAAAGTAGTTTTTCTTGTGTACAGGGTAATAAACGGCATTCCACACATCATCAGCAGTTAAAGTAAAATATTTAGAAAGGACTTACCGAACCTAGCTAAACCTCATTTCCTACAATGTATCTGCAAAATACGCACAACCAAACCTGATTTCAGCGTAAAAGTAGTGATGTTCGACACTTTTAGTTTTACAGAGGCCTCACACATCTTGCGTTTGCGTGTGTAGAGGAATGCCATACGGTTCCGACCACAAATCTACTCTACTTAGCCTCAGCCAAAGATGTCAAAAGGCCTAATAAGTAAATTGAAAGAGAGACGGCATGCAACAATGGCACTTGAATGTTTTTAAATCAGACGAAACCAGTTGTGTGGGCGGTAACAGCACTATCGATTACGCCCGTTCTGAGCACGGTTTCAACGCCTAAGCCTGCTCGGGGTTGCTCCGATATGTACTATTAAAAAAAAAAAAATACACGTAATTTCCTCAACGTACCGTACTACCTTACCTAAGGTTGCAACAAGCATGAAAAACGTAGAAGGGAAATAAAACTCTTTACTTTGGAGGAGCTACAATACACAGGGTGAGAAGGGCGTCATGGTTCTAAAACACTGGCCTACCTGGGTGTAAATTACCGCCCATACACTTCATTTTATCTTTACCTGGGTGTATTGACGATATGACTTCCTTTTTTTATGGCCTTTAGGCGTCTAAGACTCGGGCCGTGTTACGGGAGGGGAAAAGGAGTCAACCAGGCCATAGTTGAAGGTGCCATCCCGACATTTGCCTGGTGTGAAAGGAAAAACCTGTCAGGATAGTCGGCCGCTCGGATCGAACCCACGACCACCGAATGCTACGCCAATGCTCTACTATTGAGTTACGGCGGCTCAGAGTATTGACGATATCAATGTTAGGAAAATGCCATTGCTATTTAATTTGTGATAACCTAAACCTTTAGTCACAAATCAATGGTAACTACAAATTTATTATCTCCTAAACGCGATAACAAAAAAAAAAAGTCTACCATGATATTGTTTCGTGTACTAAAATTTTCCTACACTTTGTCGGTGTACAGTGATTATATAGAGCCTGGACTAGATTTGTGACTAAAGGTTAGGTTAGGCAGTTCATGCATATACATGAAACTGGATTTTCTATTCAGGCTCATTAAGCGATGAAAACAACACTGGTTTATTACTCGCATGACATTTTGCTTATATTTTACTGGTTTGTTTTTAATTAAACGAAAATACACTCCAAACCAGAAGACGAAATGCTAATTTTAAAATTCACTATTGCGCTCACTTTTTTGGAGTATGAAGTTCTTTTTCTATTTCTGACATAGTATCAGGTTCAGTTTCCTCATCATAATCTCGTACTCGTTTTCTAGTCCATGCTCTAACTTGTTCTTTAATGCCAGTGTTTTCAACCGCTTTCGATAACACTTCACCCATTGTCAACAACTTTTCACGTCTATCTCAACATAAGAAACTAAAAATATATCGTAATTGATCAAGACACAAAACACTAATTATAGTCAATCAGCTGTATCTAGCACTTCGTCCCATGGAGATAGGATCACAACATAATTTTTAAAATTTAAATTGACGACCATATAAACAAACCACACAAATACACACTGTACTTTGAAAGTGAAAGTTGGAGATATATAATCTGTGAAACGCCATAAGCCAATGAAAAGTTCTGTTTATAACTCCTAGCTAATCAACAGAGTTGTTACATAGCTAGTTTTTCTCTTTCATTTGAGAAATTGGAAGAAGAAGAGGCCGGAAAAGGAAGAAGAAGAAAAAGCAACGAAGGGAAAGTATTGAAAGTAAGGAAAATAGATAAGGAAAACAAAGAAATTTTAGCCCATCAGGATTATTCAATGGTGATTTTATGGAGTAATAACGTAAAGTGATTATAATATAGAATTTTTCTCATGTTCTTATTTTTTTTTAAATATAAATATTCCTTCTTTAACTTCGTAGTGCAAGGGTTCATAAGTTTCGCTTTGCACTGAGGTAGTCCGGGCCGGGGTCTAGAACAACAGATACTCAGATATAAAGTTACGCCACTTACAGCTGTCTATACCATGTGCAAGGTGCATGTGTGCTTATAGTCTGCTCATATTAAAGCCGTAGGTTTCATTATGTCCAATGTTGTACATTTTATCGAAGGACGTAACAGTAGGTTCATGACCTTGTTTTAATAGCATGACTAGAATTTTACTCAAAATTGGTAGTTTACTAAACTGCTCAACTGAAGTAAGCCGAACTCGAGAAGTTTACGTTGGGAGGTATAATCAATCTCTCAAGGAAGTGAGTGTACATAGCTTGAGCTGACCAACTGTATTGAAGTTTTAGGTTAGTTATGGTTAAAATGTACTTCGCGCCAACCAAGAAATTTTAAAACAACATGGCTTTTCATACCACTTTTTTTTATTCCTGGTTCTTGCAAGCTGTTTATAAAAGTAGCTGTGTGAATTATTTGCAAACGGAATGAGTGGTATAAACCGCACCGTACATACAACAAAATACGGCATAATAGTTGGCTGTCAGAAACTGCACCATAGCTTAAGGAAAGTAGGTTTTGTTATTTTCACAATTATTATCGGCGTTTCCTTAGTGTACGTCGGTCGTTCCATTTGGAACGATAAATGTAGCAGTCACAGGTGGTGTCTGTTGAACGTGATTTGCATCGCGTATGATAAATATATATATATATCGAACCTGACTGTTTCTAAACAAGTCACTAACGTAACATTACCAAGATTCCGATTCATGAACCTGCCACTTATTTCGTTCGAAAAAACACACCCGACGTAAGCCTTATTATCAAGTAAGGTGTTTCACTTGAATAATTATCAGTTATTGCGGCTATTATTCCGCAGAACCATCCAATTAACTTCTGTCCATTTACTTCGTATAAAATTCTTTGGTAATAAGGTTTATTGTACAAGTTCCTATGCCTAGATATTGCTTTACCTGCTTGCTAATTCTGACATTAAGACGTTCTTATATTACGTTGTAAATTTAATGTCACATCTTTTTAGTTTCCCTGTTATGCGAGTGAGATGTTGAGTAGTAAATGTATTACTGCACTGTAAAGTAGTTCAATATATCATTATTAACTCCACAATGAAGTGACAACATGATCATTTTATACTAGATTGTCGAATTTTACGTAAAAACCAATAGTAGTGCCGACTGAGCGATAGCGATTAATCACGCTAGTTTCTTTTCATAACAACTCAATACCGCCTCTGACTCATGGCTCAGTTCTTCCCGTCACTCGTGTATAGTCCAACATTCAATTGCTCGTTCTTCCAATGTAACACACTTGGCATTGATATTTTTTTTTTCTCATGCTTCATAAGTGATTAACTTACACATTTTCTTGTACATTTTGGTAATTTTTACTATTTCTGGTTCAGTTCTGTTTAAATTTATCGGTAGAAAACATAATCTTTACACTTCACGACATACACATTGCAAGCATTTTACTGTATATAAATATCTAACTTACATTTTGAGTTATTATTCTTGTAAGTTGAAAAAATAATTCGTGGACATCCTGTATCCCTCCTATAATTTTTTACACTTTTTGACTGCCACGAACTCCAGTTTACCTCTAACTTCGACTAACGACAGCTAACATGGGATTAACTTTATTTTATGGCTGTCAGCTATTGAGCCATATGTACGCTATTTACCAATCATTTCCGTAGAAGTAATTATCAGATAATTTTTGTAAGCACTTAGCGTCAGCCAGCTATCCAAGAAGTACTACAAAACGCCATGTGTTAATATTATTTCGTTAAATACGCCCTCGAGATGATTAACAGATACAAACATGGCGACATGCGAAGAAATACTATTGGCGTTACGTCTTGTTATGAATGACATTTTGCTACAAAAAATCACGGACACAATGTCGAGAAGCGAAAACAGGTTAGTTAAAGTTGGTGTCGTCAACATCAATGTTGGAGCCACGGGGGCTCAATGATAGAGAGCTCACCTCTGGTGCCAGTGGTCGTCGGTTCAATTCTTACTCATGCTATGTGGACTTTGTGGTGGACAAACACCGTATGCGTGGGTTTCCTCGGGGTTCTCTCGTTTCTTTTCACTTTCTTCATTCCACCAATTCCCAACCAGAGCCAAAGGTGCCTAAAGGCCTTACACTTCAGTTCAGTAATTCATCAGTATTCTGCCGAAAGCGGCAAGTCCTTCAAGGCGAGCTCAACAATCCCCTTTCATCCCGATCTTGCGCTTTCCGTTTTATCTCAAAATACAATTTATCATCCTTAATATTGGCAATAGGTTTAATTCATCTTTCTCTAAACTATTCCTTCAGTTCCATCCCTCAGCATACAATCTTTGCACAGCCTATGTCCTAGTGGAACTATTTTGTCTTTACTATCTCCAAGATTGTTCGGCTCTCGCATACTATGTTCAGCACTTCTTCATTTCATTTCTTCTGTATCCAGCTGATTCTTTCCATCTTCATCATTTCTACATTCTAAAAGGCTTTCAGTTTTCTTTCTTCACTCTTCTCGTAGAGTCCACGCTTCTTCTCCATATAAGACATTTAATGAATTTCTTACTCGACTCTTTGTTCTCATACCGAGCAGCCGTGACTCAGTGGTAGAGCGTTGGCTTAAAATTCGAGAGGTGCTTTGATCGATCCCAGCGGCTGACCATCCTGCGTGAGGTTCTTCCAGGGGGTTTCCTCAGTCACATCAGGCAAATACCGGAATGGCACTTACAAAATAGGCCCTGCTGTCTACGTTTCATAATCATCTCCCCCATCCCTAACCCTACTGGCCTTAAAAGAAATTCAATTCGAAAAAACTTCTTTGTTCTTTCTTATAATATTACCCAGATATTATCTGGTCTACTTTTTCTCTTCCAATTCTGATGTTTGATTTGTTCCAATTACCATTTCTTTCGTTTTATTTACGTTTATTTTCATTCCATATTCCTCACTGCTTTTTTGCAGCTGTTTTAACATCTTGTTAAGTGGCCTCATTTTCTGTAAGAAGAACTATATCATCCGAAAATCTAATGCATTTGATTTTTCTTTCCCTACCAAACTTCGCCTTCGGTTTCGAAGAATCTCTTTATAACCT
Organism: Lepisma saccharinum; assembly: GCA_022664845.1. Lineage (NCBI taxonomy): Eukaryota > Metazoa > Arthropoda > Insecta > Zygentoma > Lepismatidae > Lepisma > Lepisma saccharinum. The sequence goes on from JAGDQP010002124.1 coordinate 86,071, forward strand.
CTTCTACATATATATAAAATAACGTAGGCGAGAGATAACATCCCTTATCTCACTTATCCACCAAGTGCTGTTCGCCGTGATCGTCGTCCACTTTTACGCTCATTCACCGATTTATATACAGCCCAATAACGTCTCTTGTTCCTTTTTCTTCGAAATCCAAACTTTCTCTTCAATTTCCGCTTTCAGTCTACCGTATAATCTGTTTAATATTCGTAGAAGGATTTTCGCTTAGTCCGCTATTAAGCTGATAGTTTGGTGATCTTCACATCTTTTTGCATTCTTCTTCTTCTATACCAGTGGAATCATTAATGTTTCTAAAAAGTCGCTTGGTCATTCTCCAGTCATAAAATTAATTGCTAGGAACTGCATCCACAGCCATTGATTTAACATTTTTCATCTTGCTAAGGGCCTTCTCAAATTTAAACCCTTACCTTCGTCACTTACTTTTGCTTCTTCTATATTTAATGTGTGTGGACGTTGGGGCGTTTCATAAAGATATTCTATGTATTCTTTCCATCTATCAAATATACCTTTCTGATCACTAATGGTGTCACCACTCTACTGCTCACAGATTTCCTTCCCCTTCTTCCAAATTCATTTTTTTTCCCCCCTTGTACATCAGATCATATCTTCGTTTTGTATCCAAGTTTACTGTTTCATTTTTGTATCTTTCACGTTTCTCGTGCTTAGTCTGTTTCCCTTCGAAGTTCATTATTTAACTTCCTGTACATCTTTTAATCTTCTTTTGTCTGTATCTTTACGCTTCCATTTTCTTCTCTCTTATATTTTCTTTAACATTTCTTCTGTAGTCCATTATTTCTTACTTCTTCTCCTGCATCGAGCAAACACTGCTTTAAAAAACCCACTGTCTATTTGTTCCTACCGAATTTGAGTACTTTTCTTCGAACTTCCATTTTCCCGTTTCTAAACTTCTCCAGTGCTAAGTTACTTATTTCTGTATTTCTTCTACTTATGTTTTTCAATTTTATATGTATCTCCACCAAGATCTAATTATGGTCGGACTGAATATCAGCTCTGGAAACAATCTTTGTATTTCAAACACTTTCTAAACCTGTCTTAAATTAGCTCGGAGTCGATCTAAGATCTTTTGTTGTCTAGGCGTGTCCAGATGTATCTTTTTCTTTTATGTTGTTTTAACCATGTATTTCCCACCAGCGTTGGATGTTGGATTTGAATTTTATTTAAGACCTTTAGGCATCTAAGGTTCAGGTCGGATAGGGATGGGAAAAGGATTCGGAAATGTGTCAGCTAGGGTGTATCTTAAAGGTGCCATCCCGGCATTTGCCTGGTGTGACTGAGGAAAAACGTCAGTCAGGATGGTCAGCCGCTGGGATGACCTTCCGAATACTACGGCTTCTTGGTGCGTTGGATGTTGATTACGAAAATCAACTAATCTCTGCCCTGTTGTTTCTCTCCAAGCTCATATTTTCCGTCTGCTTTGCGATCTTGTCCTTCATCTAGTACTGCATTAAGATAGCTTATCAGTACGGTACATTCTCCTTTCTCTCTCTCTCTCTCTTTGAATTAACTCCTCCAGATATTCGTAGTTTGTTTCGAGGTCCTTTGCTGGATGTTTAGTTGTGAGCATGTATATCTGTATTATAATCAGGCTCTTCCCTTCATCACGCGATCACTGATGTAGTTACTTTCATGATCGTCTCTTTTAAACTCTTTCCAAGAAATGCATACACTCCGCTATCTCGTGTTTCCGGACCCGAATAAAACATCCTATATTCTTTATCTCGAACTTCGCCAGTTCCTTGCTCTCTTACTTCACATAGTCCTACTGCAGCCATATTGTTATATTGCTTTGTTTCTTCGTTCAAGTTTTCTCACTTCTTTGCTTTCAACAGTGACCTAACATCTATGTTCCGATTCTTAATCTTGTTTTCTCGCCTTTGGTCTTGCTTTTTTTTACTCCCTTTGTCCTCATCTTTGCTCGGGTATTATTCTCAAGACATTCTCGTCCCAGAGATCCAAATAGGGGGAAGTGTACCTACGGAGTATTATGTCTTGGAAAAATCATTGTGCCTTGAACCTAGAGAAAATTATATGATTGTTTCCCGTTGACTTTCCGCAACGCGGAAGCATCAAAATATTCTCACGTAGTTTTTGCTCTTACATTCTTATTTTACATTTCCATGACTCGAAATTTCGTTATATTTTACTTTTCACTGCTTTCATACTCGTTACAAACATTGCATTTCTCTTGTAAATTTTATATTTTTGTGGTGGTCATAAAGTAGAGTAAAGTAAACCCGTAATACATCCTAATGGACCTGAGGCCGATTTTTTTAAAATAAAGATGAAATCGAATTAAAAAGTGAGTGCAAGGGTTATTTCTACTCTATTCCGGAATACAACTATTTTTATGATTAGAAATTCCATGCTAGTTAGGTTAGCTACACTTTTATATTATTTTAATTCTTACGATGTGAAAATGAAGGCGTTTTTTCCTACAAAGAGCTTTTCGTTTTTCACAGACTGAAACAGCGAAAGAAGTAAAAATATCTGGTTAAATAATATATAAATATATCTTTGTCACTTCCTCACAGGCAGTTGTAAATTTCTAAAATTGTTAAACTAAATCCACACTATATACTTCCCTTGAAGACCTGTTCTCAAAGTTTCGTTAAGTAATTTATTTTCCAGTCTATGGAGGTTGCTTCTGTTCTGAGTAGTGTTGTGACTATTCCTATATTCTGCAATACGCATTATTTGCTGTAGAAGATGGTAATGAGTGATAATGATTAGATTAAGACCGGATTAGTTCAGTGGTAGAGCGTTGGTGTAGCATTCGGGAGATTGTTTGTTCGATCCCTACGGCCGACCATCCTGACAGGTTTTCCCTCAGTCACACCAGGCAAATGTCGGGAATGCACCTTCAACATATGTCTAGGCCGGCATCTTCCCGAAACTTTCCCTCCCCTATCCCAGCCTGAGCCTTAGGCCATAAACAAAATTCAAGTTAAGAACGAGTGTTCTAGGGACAACAATACGCTTGCGCTTAACCTTTGCTGGCCGGCAATGAGGAACACAGTTTACTTTTTTAATGCAACAGGTTTTTGTGATTGATTTAAATAAGATATTTTTTAAAAGAAAATCAGTAATTTAAATCTCCCTTTCTCTCTCTCTTTTCTTTTTTTTTCTTTTAAGTAAATGCAGTGTTTTTATTCAGTCTGTGGTTTGAATAATATGTAAGCTTGAAATTTACCTTTAGTTCTTATGTGATTATAGCAGGATTTGCTAAGATGGGCCCAACCCGAAAAAACCCACTGTTTTTTTTTTTTTTTTTTCTTGCGGGGGTAAGGGCTGGGACGGCTTGAAAAACCTCACTTTCAAACTCTGTGGAGTTTTTCTATAAATTTTATTTTTAAATGATTCCTGAAATGAGGACACATCACAGAAATGCATAATAATGAAAACCATTGCATTTTAGATTGTTAGAATGCAATCGCGACTATCATTTTAACTCTAGAATAATACTGGTATTTAAAATCTATAATACTTTACTTTTGTGATAATGAAATACAAGGAGGTAATTGAGTTCAGTCAATACTCCAATTCAGGCTATTAAATAACATTTTTCATCTGTTGATTTCGTAACTGACTAGAACGAATTATCTTTTCCAACTAAACAGATTATAGATTTTGAATTTTGATGCTCTTTAAATTATTTACAAATGAAATTATTAATAAAGTATATCACAAAATTATAAACGACGTATATCTCATATCAAATTCCGTACAAAATTCTAGACTACAAATATTTAAAAAAAATAATAATGTTTTAATTTTAAACAGATACCATATTGATATAGACTTTCTATTAATAGAACCACAGAGCTAATCAGGAAATCACAACAGAATAAAGAATTTTTTATTTAAAAAAAGAAAAACCTACACTATGGTTACACAGTCTGTTTTGTCCTGGTGGTTAGTGTGCCGAATGGCCAAGTAACACTGGGAAGGTTGAGTGGCAATTCAGACCCTGCTCGGGACGCCTTGATAGAGCGCTCACCCCTGGTGTGTGGGGTTCTTGGTTCGAGCCATATGTACTTTGTGGTGGAGGAGCGCCGTATGCGTGTATTTTCTCTGGGTTGTCTCGTCTCCTCCCACTTTCTTCATTCCGCCAATTCTATCACTATCCGTTCAGCCTGAGTCAAAGTTGCCTAAATGTCTTGAAAATTTTTTTTAAAGAAAATCAGACCCTGCTCAGGCGGATCTGTGAAACTATCTTGATTGGGGCTCACCTGTGAACGGCGGAATGTCGGGACGTACAACTATCTTGGGCTCCGAACCAGGCCGCGGCTTGAATCCAGTGCACATACCATGAAGTGAGGTCACCACCCCCCCCCCCCCCCCCCCCCCCCCCCCCCCCCCCCCCATAAACACACACAAACAACAGACCCACTCACAGATTTCACAGTAGTAACACATCGTCACCGACTGAGCTCTGTACACAGCTTTACACTTACATGCATTCACACCTTATTCTAAAACCAGAAAAAAAAAACGCCTGGACTCAGGTGTTTTCTTTTTTTCAAAAATACCCGGGTTTTTCAAACCTTGAATGATAGGCCCTTTTGATGTAAACGAAGACCAAAGTGTTCGACGTAGAATTTTAACAGACTATTTAATTGGTTCATTTTGATTAGCGAAATTTTAGAAGACAAGGTAGGAACCCAATTCGCATTATAAGTTTACAATTTTTAGTACAAATGTGTTTATTTTTGTAATACATATGAAAACGAACACACAGAAAACAGAAAATATAGAAAGTAAATAAGTCCCATGCTTAAAATTTTGTAAACATTGGCTACAGTACTCTCTGTGCCCCCGGGTTGAAAAAAAGCACGATTAAAAAAAAAGATCATTTTTGTTTCGTTTTTAAAAAATGTAAATAGATTTTTTTATTTAAATCAATTTTTTTTATTTAAATATCTTGCGGCGCTGAAAAAGATACTAAGTCTGTTTTTCCTTTTCAGATACCTTAACCAGTAAATACTAAAGCAAAATTCACAAATATGTGTTCTCTGCGGATGATAGACATGGAAAATAGGCAATTACAACAACTTGTAATAGTTTTAAAAAGGAAGGAAGATATGGCGTTACTTATGGTATATTTTACAAACCGTAGTTAAAATGTAGGAAATTTCTACGGCTACTTCCATTTCAGTTCATCCAGGCTGGTCTACACCATGGTCGCGGATGTTTGTTTTGTCTTTTTTCCTAAAAGTTACGCAAAGTAAAGAGATCCGTTTTTTTGTTTTCCCGAAAGAAAAAAAATGAAGTTACAGGTTCTCAAAATAGTTGCCAAGGTCATCTACTGGCATCAAATATAAAAATATTTTTTTTTTCAAAAATCAATTTCTCATAGCCTAATCTACATATTTACATGAAATAAAAATCATAATATTTGTCTAATGTTATATTTTATCGTATGTAAATATCATTACTACTGAGTGGCTACTTTCCCAACAAGTTGATTGCAATGTTGCCAGATTTAATTAGAAATTTCCGATTTTTGATAATTTTTAACTCTAGTCCTATTAATGGTATTGAGATTTTTTTTTTTTTTTTTCGATATGATAGATATTACTGAGTTTTATAAAGGTCTTATTTTAATTTTCACCTAAAGTGAGTAGCTTGGGCCCTGTGGGATTTTGAATTGTTTAAAAATTGCCGAGGAGGAAAATTTTTCGATGTCATTTTCTAGGACTTTTTAAAATTATGAAATTTTTAGAGTAGAAGCAACAACACCTGAAATTGATTGTGCCTTTCTTCGTTTCTTCGGCCCGGCCGTAGATTTTTTTTAATACCTAAAAATATGTAACAGTCTTTTATTTATTGTGTATTAATGCAATTAGATTTGTCATTTATGATTTAATTTCTTCTCGATAATTATCAAGTGAATATCTTAGTGATTTTTGTTGGTGAATTGAAAAGTTAAATACATCCTATATACCTACAGGGTTATTCTCAATCTCCGTACCAGGTCTTTAATCCGGCTCCTGTTGAATATAGAACTTTCAAACAAAAATGTACATACCAAAGTGCATATGCGGAATAACATCATGATGATTCTGAAATCAGTGGCGTCACGGGAATACCTCTACAGGGAGCAGCTTGAAAATTTTAAATGGAAACAGGGGTTGATTTTGCTCCCTTTGCAACAAACGCTAGATTTTGAACAACTTTTAGACGAAACACTTTTGATGTCTTGTACCGTTTGGCAGTTACAAGAGCTAATTTGGTAGGTTAACTGCCTATGTTCTCTTCTAAAATTTCGCCAATCAAATAGTTCGTTAGGTCGATCACTTTGTCTTGAAAATGCAATTTTATGCATTGTCCAAATTTTGTAACCCACATTATCACTACAACATAGAATAGTAGGGGAGACATGTTACCACTTACAGTTAGCCTATAGCATGCTGCGTCCAATAGTTATTAATCCAAGAAGCTACAACTTACCTGGGCTGAGAAACTGAGGTTTCTTTATATGCTTTGATGCTGAGAATTTGGTGTGCACCTTGTCACAAATATGGCCGCGATAACCGACGAAGTGAAGTACGGAAAAATATTTATGGTTTTAAACTATTAATATATAAGGGTAAATCACAGGCAAAACAATTGTAAAATATTAAAATGGTCGAGCAGCCAACTTAACGAATATTGGATCACTTTAAATGGAATGACCCCTTTGTTACAGGAATGGTGTGAAAAGGAGTTTGCTGTATCCGAGCTAACTGAAATAAATATGTTTCTTTTAATTGATAAAATAAACGTTTTTCCTTCATTCGCAAAAAAAAAAAAAAAAAGTTTGAAAAAAATAATACAAATAGACCTGAAACACCTGGAATTTGAAAATTAACATTTAGTAGACATCCTTTACAGTGATAAAGACATTGACTTTCTAGCAGTTAAAGGTGACCACAGCCTCACTAAATGATCGCGCTGTAGTTTTATTGTCCTGTTTTCTTGTGTGATTCATGTTTAACAATTGTTTTGTTTTTCTTTTCTCCCCATCAGGTCCTAGATAATTCAAATGCAACGTCAGCGATACTTTTAATTTTTTATTGGATTGGATACAAGCAGTGGATTATATGGAAATAGTACAAGATTGTATTGAAAAATCAGTGTGTGAAATAATAGTGCTCCGCCGTTAACTGTAAAATGTCTGTGCTAATAAGTATTATTATGAAGTATCGACATTCAACTTCGTTCTTACATGTTCATCAAAATGTGACGTTATTAAAAGTATTAGTTGACAATCGCTTGTGGAAAAGAACATTCGAAAGTTCTTCGTATGCGTTTGCTTCAGTCAACTGTAACCCAACGAGAAGGGCAAATAGTGTTTCCTACACAAAATGTCTTACACCTTCTGTGAAGGGAGGACTTTTTTCTCCACCACTGAGAACTAGTAAGTTGCACTTATTATGCTCTCGTACAAACTGTATAAATAATCAACAGAGACATTTTAGTGATTTTACTGTTCCTTCATGGGCCGTACCAATTGTACAGGCATTCGCTGGATGTTTCAAGACATTATCAGAAAGTACTCCTGCAGCTTACTCGCAACAGCTTTTTCAGTTCGTGCATGACAGCACAGGACTACCTTGGTGGGCATCTATTATATTGACAACCGTTGCGGCTCGCAGTGTGGTAACACTTCCTCTAGCATTGTATCAGGTAAGGAAATCAGTATTGCAGTTTGTACTAGGAAGCTTTTCAATGTTTATGGGTATAGTTCATCTTTATGTTACTAATAATATCCGTGGGGAAAATAACAGGAAGATAGCGCCTCTGGTCTCTTGCGGCATTTGCCTGGATGGGTGTCTTGAGCAGAATTTGCAACCATGCCGATCTGTAGGAAACAGTCTTGTATTGTAAATTTTCCATTAATTAATAGTCTAAAATATCAACGAACTAAAACTATCCTTTAATTAATAAAGTTCTCTAAACGTTAATAATTTTCTGTAAGCTCACTCTCTATTTTACATAAAATTTTGTAAAAAGATAGATAGTATTACAATTTTAGAAAATAATTAGGATAGGGCTACAAGTTTATGAAGTTTGTGAAATGAAGAGTAAATATTATTATAATCTTCATTTTGGTGTAAAAATTGAATTTCTGCAAATTTGACATCACATCCGCTTTGTTTCCATGGTACTGCCATCTTCCCTGCCATACAGAAGATGGACTTTTGCAGTATCGCAGATAAAGGTTTTGTGAGAAGAAATATATACATATAAAAAAAAACATTTGCCGATAGAAATCGTGAAGTGTTAGTTTGATATTATACGGTTAAACTTCAGTAGATAGCAGTTTACTGAGTTGAAGAAAATTACGTGAAAATTATTGTTTATATTCACCGACTATAAGTATTACATTGAGCGAAATATATGTTTGCTGAAAAAGAATGGAAAAAAGTGATACCATATACTTCATTCACTAGCATTCTCTTGTGAGTGGACGAGTAGTTACGGTTTCTTACCAAACGATTCACAACTTTCCGAAGCATTTTAAGGCCATCACTTTCAGTACTCTTGTGTCATGTATCAGCTCTGGTGGGGAAATTCTATATGAATCGGCTGTTAGAAGAACGCAATAACCGTCTGAAAATCTAGTTTATGGCGGATTTGATATCTGGGAAGGATCGCGCATCTATACAATGCAAACAAACAAACAAAAAAAAAACATTAGTAAAGCCTTCAAAAGCATGTGCGAATTAGAGGTGATCAGTGTCGGAAAGAGTACAGGATGAGGTCTTGTGAGTGACAAGATGTATGAAGGAAAGACTGGGATCAAAAATAGGACAGGTTTTGCAGCGGGGTCTATTGCACTTGCCAGGTTTGGGGGGGAAGGGAGGGGGGATAGGTCCAGTTCTGGTGAGAATCGTGTTGAGATTCGGAGGTCTGCGGTAGACAATTTTTGGGCACGACGGGAAAAAACTTTCAGTTTCAGGTGACGCAGTGAGTATGGGGTGTGCCAGTTTGAGGAGCTGAACAAGCTACGCGGGGAGGTCGGTTGGAGTTGGGATGATTACGGGCACGGTCCAGTTGTTTACGGGTGAGGTGATTGGCATATCCACGGTCAGTGAGAGCTGGCAAACTGATAGGGATTAGATCTACGAAATACTGCCCCTGAGGCGGGCACAGTCATTCGTCTTGTACCTCTACCGCCCGCCAAATCTAACACATTTATATCGAAAAGGCGCACCCCAAATGCTCCCAACCGGTTATGCATAGGAGCAAATACCCTTTTGCGTTCCTCTAGATTGGGTCTTCGGTTTACCCACTCCCTTCTTACATTTAATCAGACACGTATGTATAAGTTCGTTTTGGAAGGGGACCACGGACTTTCAATGGGAATACATGGTGTGTCTGGGCATGGTGTATATACAGAGTGTTTATGAATTACACCGACAAACCTCTGGAGGTGATTTCTCACATCAAAACAAGACGAAAGTTCCTCTGGCATATTTTCGAATTGTGCATAGTTTCGGAGCTTCAGGTTACTGAAAGCGTGGGAAAATTAACGTTAGGGTTTCATGTTTATCACCACGAACAGTAACCTGATGCGGCATAATAACGTCAAAAACTTAAAATCTGCTCCATTTGAAAATGTATATATCAAAATTCCGCAGTGGGTTCTCAAGGGATTCCCCAAAGGAAGTAGGGGATTTCGGAATATTTCTTAAGATGAGGTAGATCGAAATGAGCATGAATTAAACGACCCGTTTGAGTAAAGATGGCATACGTCATTCATAGCATCGTATTGGGCAATGCTATTCAATCTCTTTGATAATCAATAAATAGAACGTTCTTTGAAATATGCAATTCTTACTTCTACTTGTTATGGAACCATGCCTTTTTGGAATCTACTTGAGATATCGACTTGGCGCAAACGAATTATTGTTTTCTGGTGGGAAACCATCCCATTCATGCTCATTTCGACCCATCTTTACTTCAGAGAACTTGTGGGAATCCCCTAATCGCCTTTCAGGAATCCCTTGTGCGCGCATTGCGGACTTTAGAAATATGCATTTTGGATAGTGTAGGTTTAAAGTTTTTGACAGTACCATGCCGCATCAGTTATACTGTTCGTGGCGATAGAAATCTGAAGTTGTAAATTTCATTTTACCACGTTTTCGGCAGCCTGTAGCTCCGAAACTATGCACATTTCGAAAATTTGTCATAGGAATTTCTTCTTGTTTTGATGTGAGGAATCATGTCCAGAAGTCAGTGAGTTCATGAAGACATTTTAACACGTGACACGTCGTCCTGGGCCTTAGATGACTAAAGGCCATAAATAAAATTAAAATTCACGTGACACGTGCTAGTTGTAGAATAGTTGAGAGATTTTAGAATTTTATTTTCCATAAAATCATGATTTTTTAGTTTGAAAGAGTTTGATTTCTTTTAAATATCGGTTTCTTTCTCAAACAATCATTTCTAACCTCGGGAGCTTAGTCAATAGTTTTTAGTGGAAATAGATTTGTGTTAACTCACGCTGTTATTCATTTTATTTGCCTTTTATTATTATTATTATTATTATTATTATTATTTCAGAATTTTATACTGGCAAAAGTAGAAAATTTGAAACAAGAGATGCCTGCAATCGTGCAAGAATTGAGAAAAGAGACTACAGTGGCAATGAAAATGTTCGGGTTGACTGAGAAAGAAGCCAAGTTAATGTACAGCCGTTCTGTAAGTATCTCATACGAGCTGCTTTCTGTATAGTAGTGGCTGTTACTTTATCATAGGTTAGAAATTTTTAAATATTAGCTTTATTACTTGTAAGGACTTCTCTTCTATTTAAAACATAATTTGTCTATACGCCAATAAAAAATAGTGATTTATAGAATCATAAAGTGGCTTTTTTTAAACTTGTATCTACATTTCCCGGGAAATTTTGGTACATTAATATGTAAGCAGTAACTTTTCAACCACAAACTGTTTTCTTCTCATAGTTAAGAACACAATAAGAGAAAAAGATCGATAAAACAGTTGAAAAAAGAAAGAGAAGAAAGAATATAAACACCTAACTTGTACTGATTCATCATGTTTGTGATGATTTTGACGTAATCGGAACTGCCATGGAAGTATGGTGTGTGTTGTAATAGACGATGATGCTTGTAATGTTGATAGGTATTGAATCATTAGTTCGTTAAGGTATATACTAACGATGTGTCTATAATGTAAGGAAAAAGGATATTATTTAAATGTTAACTGTGTGTAAAATTAGTTGTATTGGTGAAACCTAAAATATAAATTGCGTAATTTTAGAATGAATATGATGAATTGTGAAGTCTTAATGAAGGAAATAGAAAAAAGTTTATGCTCTAAATCTATCGCACTGTAGGATATACAAAAAAGACACTCAAAATGTATTTAAGTTTCTTCTATCTATGTTAAGAGAAGGCTTTCTTGTAATTATGTAGTAGGTTTCTCTCACTGATCGTTCAGTGTGTGAATAAGCTTTATGTAAGATGTGGAATGTTTCAGTGGTATGTTTGGTTTCATTTAGATGTCTTAGAAAGTGCGCGACACGGAATTGGAAGTCGTACCTTTCATGTTGTTACACTCTATTGTTTAGTTTTGTATTTCTTCAATTCTACTCTGCAAGAAAGTATATTTATCCTTTCTTGTGTGAAGAGAACGTAACATTGCCTTACCTTGATTTTCAAAGCTAGTTCTTTTAAGTACAAAGAAAATTCACAATAAAAATAACAGTCATGGGCATTTACGCGAAACAGTCCTTTCACATATTCATGTAGGATAGGAAAATAAGGTAGAATGTCTATGTGAACAGTAGTTCTTTTTGAAATAAAATGTAAAAGTAATCATGCTGGGTCGAAAATGTGCGGTACAATGGCGGAGGATGTCAGCGTATAGGCAATGTGGAGTACGCTCATCCGTACGTAAAATTAAGTATAATTTTATGCTAAATTTTATGATGTCTTATTTTAATTCATCAAACATTCAATAAAACAAGTTTATACGATTTATAAGTACGTACGTTTCAGTATTTACAAAAACAATAGATAAATATTTTACTCAATATAAAAGTTATTTTTGTGTCTATCGATACAGGTAGACACAGGTAGAGGTGTCTATCGAATTATATGTGAGTGTAATGATCGGTATGTAGGAATGACTATGTAATATCTCAAGGTTAGGTTAAATGAACATATACGCGATGCAGATGATTCTACCCTAATTTCTGTAATTTCGTAACACTTAAGGTTACTGCACGTAAAGTTTCAGATGCATCAATATTGCCAAAACTAAAGGAGAGAGGAGAAAGAAAGAAAGAAAGAAAGAAAAACAAAGTTTATGAAAGCGTTTTCATACAAAAGAGCAATCAGTACTCAATTTGCACAGTTGGATAAAATTTGGACTCCACTCTTATAATATTTAAAATAATATAGTATATACAATATTTTATGTATTTATGAATAAACATTATTTTTGTTAAAATCACACATAATAAAAAATTTAGCATCAGTAATATACTTACATTTCACATACATGCATTCAACTTTTGAACGACCAATGTACTCCATTGTGCTCTACCATGATTATACAGCATATCTTCGACCTAGCTAGATGACTTCTAAGTTTCATTTTAAAAAGAACTACTGTTCGCATAGATGTTCTGCCGTAACTTACCCTATCTGAATATGCGAACGTATTTTTCGCGAAACCATTCGTAGTTATTATTTTTATTATCAGTGTTCTTTGCTCTAAGAGGACTATTTTCTAAAAAGTAAGACAAGGCGAAGGTACATAAGAATTGGTAAAATTGTAAGATGGGTGAACTCTTATAGAGCGTCAGTTAACATAAGAACCTTCCATTAAGAAAAAAGAAACTGTAAGCCATGAAAGTGTATTCCAGTAACTGAAAAAGTCATTGATCAATTTTAAAGGTAACATATAAGGTTTCATAAAGTAATGCATAGATACTTTGGTGATAACAGTCACTATGTTTATCTAAAATTTAATTTAATAGTTTCCTCATTAGGAGAAAATATTGACAGTATTACGTACGGTAACATATGATTGATGATGAGAATTATTCATTAAATTCAAAGTATAATTGTTGGTTAAAATCAGTTTTGAGGATCACATTTATTGGATTTTGTTGTTTTTGAAGGAAACTTGAGTATGATAAGAATACAAAGTCCGTAAATACAATATAAAATAATGATTGACGTTTCTGTTTTATGTAGAACCTTCGTCAAAACTAAAAACGTAAGACAGGTAGGCTGAAAAGCCATTGTTACTTCACACTGGTGTCACCGGGGTTAAATTTACTTAAGTAAAAATTTTAGCTACCCAATCTCGTTGCGTATAATGCTATTTATAAATTAAACTAAATAATTATTGTTTTGGTATTTATTTTGTATCTTTTCCTTTTTCCTTAGCTGAAGAAACAATACAAATTGTTACTTGAGAGGGAGAATTGCCACCCACTGAAGGCAACTGTCGTTGTGTGGGTCCAGCTACCGATGTGGATTTTCTTTTCTATAGCTTTAAGAAATATGGCATTTATGTTGCCATATCGCGATGTAGGTAAAGTATTTCACCACAGGGAAGACCTATGCATATTTTTCTGTCATTTTCTTTTAAAAAAATAAATAAATAAAAGTTAACTTTCATTTCCTTTTTTAAAGTTAAACGTTGTTTTCGAATCCAAGTTCTCAGTAGATTGGTCGTCAGGAAATGGGAAACTTTTATCATCCTAGAACTTTAGGAATTATGATATAACAGATTGTGAAATTGTTCTTGACGATATTGGAATTCCTCGTGGTGTTTAAGTTTAAAATGTCGAAAAATATTGTTGGCTCAGTACACAGCCACTCACTGTTCTTTCGGCACCGAGTGGTCATCTTTATATTTTATTTTCCCTACTTACTGAAAAAGGTAGCTAGTAAATGGCGCGTGCGCGTGTAAAGTCGGGTAAGTAAAAAAGTACGAATTGAGAAAATTGACTTTGAAATTCACAATGACAATGCTAATGCATGTAGATCTAAAAACATAAAGTGCCATATCTTTCTTGATTATAGAGATAGAACTTAGCCGATTAGACAGAAATACAGATAACTTTTTACTGAATAAGAACATGCTGTAAACTCTATTTCGTCATTTTTATTTTACTTAACCGACTTTACACACGCACGCGATAATATTAATAATATTTTTTTTAAAAAGATTTATAGGTATATAATTGATACGTCGGATATTATTTAATTAAGCTATTTATATTGTTTCAGTCCGTTACATTTTTGTCGGATGAGAGGCAAGAGCATAATTGGTGCGTACTTTGCGTATAAATTTTGTATGAAGCGCATCATCATGACCATTTCTACTTTGAGTATGATATCTCTCGTGGAAACATATCACTGATTCATTCGAGGAGGAATAGGACGTACTTGAAATAAAATTCGGTATCAAAATACTTTGTTTATTAAAAAAAAAAAAAAAAAAAAAAACACCTTACTCAACTTTTAACAGTTTATAAAATGAAAAAGTGATGTCTCGCTAACTTTTGTTCTTTTTGAAGGATATTATATCAATTAACAAATAATGCTTACATATTTTTTACGTTATGATAGTCTTTCATCTTAACATTTTCAGCAGGTTTGTAATAATCTTCCGTTACCTCTTAAAATTGTTTATTTTTGCTATTTGAAGAGTAAGGCGCCTTGAATTTACGTCACTTTATGGTGTAAATCAATAAGGAAAAAATATTACTGAACTGTAACACAATGAGTAGAATTTCCCCACTTTGAAACAATATTCGATAATTTTAAGTAATGTTTGGTAGAATACTAGCTCTTATCATTTTCGAAAAGGTTGAGCGAATGATCAACTTACATGTGCGTGCGTAATGTAGAGTTAAAATTGTCAAGATGCGGAGAACGGCAAAGAATGCTTACAAAATGCGTGATCTACGCAGTGTTTAATTCCCGTGATGAAGCAATTATGTACTATTTCTCAGTCTTTTGACTTGTACAGGGGAACAAAGAAGTGTGGAAAGATGAAACTAAACAATTTATCGTTGAGCAACTAAAGCCGCCATGTGCTTTGCACGAATATCAAGTGTGTAACGCCGATCCTGTTTGATGAAATCACTGATATTACGCAGCAAAGCATCCGTAATGACAGACAGACGCGCTCATACTGTTGGACGTTCTTTCTGCGGCACATTCAAGTTTCGACACTACCACCGCTTTCTTTATTCATTCATAACATCATCACTTAAATTTCATTTGACATTGAATCTCAGTGTTCGGGTATTTTTATTATTTATTTATATTCAGAAATCGAATCACAGATCTTGGTGTATATGTGATGGGATTTTCTTGTTCAATTTAAACAAGCACAGAAACAACTCAAATACTACTAACGCGATGGAACCCTCACCACCTTCCATGTGTGATGACGAATAAGTCAACTCCTTGCTCTTGCATTGACAGCATTCATTCACCAGCATGTGTTTGATATGTAAAAGGATACTTTTCCCTAACGACCCACATAGAATCGTACAACTTGCACTAAAATGCTAACCATAGGCATGGGATAGTAGTATGTAAATTGTGCCCTTTCACAAGACGACTTGGGCGAATACCAAGGACCTTGATCCTTGTGAAGTGTTACCTCGTGAGTGAGTTTGAACGCGGATGGTAAGAAGGCGTAAATTATTGGAGTTTAAACGATTCAGGCTGGATTGGACATTCCTCGATCCATGGTGTAACCCGTCATCGGTAGCGTAGTGGCGACTATGGGTTCTTAAGGACAATGTAAAGGCAAGATCTCCAACAAAAGATGGCAGCACTATCTCCGTATATTTCTAATGTATTTTTATCCTTGCACGAAATGTCAATGTTGCTCCTACAAATTCAAGCCTAGAGAGTTCAAACTTTCAGGAAAGATAGTTCATAATCAATTCAAGAGTTGTATTCTCGTGCTGATTTTTTATTTTCTTTCTTGTTCATTGTTGTTATTCCAATGAAGCTCTTTGAATTTTTAAGAGCAGCATTGAAATTACGTGCAACGATAAAAATATATTAGACATATACGGGGGTAGTGCTGCCATCTTTTGTTGGAGATCTTGTCTTTACATTGTCCTTAATAACTGTGACCATCGGCGTCACATTACATTTGTCCATTGTAGCAGATAAGCAGCAGTAGCTCAAATAATACGCACAAACAATGCAGCTGTTTTTGTTTTTGTTTCTTTGTTTTTTTCTTACTTTCTTCTATGGAATATGTGCTCTTTTAACACAGTGACACCAGACACTGCGCGTTACCTAGGTTTATGCACTCGGTAATTGGAATCTGGATGAGTGGCCAAGTGTGGCGTGTTCCAGTGCGGCATCAGTTGCTTTAGGCTGATGGTAGGATTTGGATGTGGGACAAACCCCACAAACTCAGCGGCATCCTGCTGGCTAGTGATGGTTCCATACTGATGTGATATGGGTAGAGTTATTTGGTCCTCCTGAACACGTCATTGACAGGTGACCGCTATGTTGCACTACTTACCCCAGTTTTACAATCGACCGCTAAGCTTCTAGTCAGCGCTAAGTTGAGGTCAAGCTGTATTTTGTGTACGCCGATTGGCCAAAATACGACTTGGGCTCAACTTAGCTCTGGCTAGAAGCGTAGCGGTCGATTGTAAAACTGGGGGTTAGTAACAGTTTGCAGCCCTTCATGGACGTGCAGTACTCACTATGATGCGATGCTCTTAATGCATTATGCCATCGGGCCCAAATTGTTAAGAATTGGGTCGAGGAGCATTTTGGATAGTTCCGATCAATGGTTGTGCCCACCACATTCGCCCAACATGAACCTAATCAAGTACTTACGGGACGTGATAAGGTCACTTGATGCTCAAGTTTCTACACCTACAAATACCAGAAAGTTGTGAGCGGCTGTCTAGATAGCATGGTTCAACATCTCTTCCATCTGATTGTGGAATCGATGCATGTCGAGTTGCTAGACTTTGTCGGACTACAGAGGGGCTCTACACGATAAGAAGTACCTATCCCATGAAATCTTACTTCTCAGGGATAATGCCAAACCATCAAGAACAGAAATAGGAAGAAACGAAATGACCATGGGTTTCATTCTGGGTACAGTTCTGATGTTCACCTGCTGGACAAAAGAGACCTGAAAATCTCTGTCAAGTTCGTGGTCATTCGACTTTACTCATCAAAACCGATTCGCAGGCAGCGTCCACTTTTGCTCTGCGACGCAAGGGATTTGGAAAAAATTGCTAGGCTTTCTTTTCGAATTTTAGTCTTGTGTCTCTACGTAAGTGTGCATTTGTACGTAAGTGTAAGCGTAAATTTGATCTGTTTTCTTCTTTGAAAAATTACAGCTGTTCTGAAAAGTTGTTTACCACTGCTAAGCTTTCTCTGAAATTCACGAATTTTTGTTAAACACTGTAAACCAAATTCTTAATAAAAAATTTTGCTTCTACTTAGCCACAATCGTATCCACCATCCGCTAGATCTTTGTACAAGCCTTCTAAGCATGTCTACTCAAGCCGATTTTCCCATTCTCAAATGTCATATTCAAATTGGAAAGCATCTACTACAAATTTATATTATTTTGGAAGGCCTATTTTCTTGTAGTTGTTCTTTCTGAATCGTAATTCTCTTGTACTTTGTTATATGTGGAAATGTTCTTATTTGGTGTGTTTGGTTTTATAATTTATTTTAGGAGTTAAATTGAAAGCATGCTATTAATGCGTTAAATTGAAAGCATAGATGTATACACATTTTTTTTTTTTTTTTTCACCATATTCCTACTCTTATGAAGTATGAGCCCGATAGTTGTTGTTCGAAGTAGATTAAATCGTAGTAAATTCAATGTAACGTAGTGAAATATTGGGAACATGAAATTTAGAACTGGTGTGGACTATATTTGAAGCCATTATAGGCCTCGAAAGTTAGTGTATCCAAGCTGTGCGCTGTAACTTCACTGTTGGGGACATATTTTTTTTTTTTTTAAATAGACAGAAAAAAGTCACACAGAGGAGAGACAAAGGAAGGATATTTGGCAGTAATATAAATAATTTAACTTAGGCTGTAATGAAGCTAATGCTGTTCTCGTACACCTTTCTTGGTGATGATGTTAATCAATGGAAACTTCCTGAAGATCGCTGCTGAATCTCTCAAAATATCTGTACTCTTTTAAAAACATTTTGTGTTAGAATTCAAACCAGAGAGAACGTTGATATAAATTGTTCTGGAGTGTTGATTTATAGTGCATTTCCAACATTGTTTTCATGTTTGCTTCTGGTGTATATTGATTAAACTCAAACTTTAATTTTGTATGTCGTGAAAATGTCGAGGTACTATTCCCGACTTTTAAGTAAAGTGTAACACCACTGTTTATTAAACGGATTGTGCGATCATCAGATAAAAGGTAGTGTTAACCAACCTCACCGTTTCAAATTCCATTGTTATTTGCACGAAAAAAAAAAATTAAAAAAATTAAAGCATAATCCTGCATCGTATGTTCAACTAAGAACATTCTGAAGACATTAACTGTTTTGAAAATAGTTCATAGTAGCTTACATTTTTAATAGATTCCGTTGCTCGTTAGCCTCTATCGAATGCACGTGGTCGAATCTACTTTTGTCGCATGTCAAGTTCAGTGTGTTTGTTTGTGTGTTTTCTTAATGAAATTGTCTTGATAATCGTTTCTATTTCAGATGCTCAGATTTTGCACTTACAACTGTCTGTGGGAGGTTTTCTTTGGATTCCTAATCTCACGGATCCAGACGTATCATTCATTATACCTATACTACTGGGAATTGTAAATTTGGCGATTGTAGAGGTTAGTGAAATTCTTAAGCGTACTTGGAATCAGTTTATATTTTATTTTTAATCGAAAGAAAAATTTAAAATGGGGCTATGATTGAATTGAATTTTATTTGTAGGCTTTAGGCATCTTTAACTTGGGCTGGGAGTAGGGTAGAGGAAGTCGAAAGGTAGTCGATCAGGGCTAGTTTGAAGATACAATCCAGACGTAAGTCAAGTGTGACTGAAAAGAATACCTTGAGAAACTTCAGTCAGGATCGCCGGTCACTTGGATCAATCTTAGGAACTTCTGTATGCGAAACTAACTCTCTACCAACCGAGCTACGGGTGCTCGGTATGAGACTACAAATTTCAGCATGTAAGGGGGTGCGCAGATAAAAAGTGGACCAAGGCTACTGAGAGATATCTAAGGGTAATCGCCATTGCTGTTTTGATACGTGTTCGAATGATGTACAAGAGCATCAAACAGTTGGGTGTAGAAATCTGGAGGCTGCTACTACTGCTGGGAAATCTTTGTCACTCGTCGTCCGGCAAATCTTCCGAACGTGGAAGCGGTCGTGTAAATTGTTTTAACCAAACTTCGTTGAGTTCAGTGATCAACTCGATTTTCTTTGTTGTAACATTATTGTTTAGATCTTGATGTATCCTCGATTAAACGGCGACCTCCAGTCCTAAATCATTCACAATTGTTGACTACAGTGCGACTTACGCAATGCTCACCATACGCGTTTGGCATGAGACGATAAATGTTAGCAGAACTCTCGCCTTTCGACACCAAAAATCGAATTACGGCATGCTGTTTCTATTTGGGCGCCTCCACAGTTTTACCTGCAATGAAACAATACGTCATCATTACCCAGATATGCATATAAATATAAATTTTCAGCATGATACATAGTACCTGCCAAGTTTCATTAACATACAAATACAGGTTGGCTCACATAAAACCGGTACGACTCTAGCCTATGTGTTAAATTCGATGTTCTGTTCAAAATATGATTACAAGGGCACAACAGTGTCTGGATGGTGTGAAAGCACAGGGGGAATCAAAACTCCGGCTAAATATATTCTGAACAAAAATGTGTACAAGCTTACACCTAGCTGAATGGGGAAGAGTTGACCATTTTGGAGGCACCCATCTTGGAGAGCATCATTTTAGGATACGTTTTCGTTTGACATTCATTGACGAAGTCAGCTTGCATATGTGACCAGTTTTTTTTTGTTTTTTTTATGATTGATTTTCAGTGAAACTATAACATTAGGACAAAATGTTTCCCTACCAAATACACTGACGGGAAATGAAATCCCAACACTAAAACTCAATTGTATGTATTCTTTGTCGCGTCTCTTCGGAACCATTTCTCTTGAAATTCTTGATCTAAAGGACAAACCACTTGAGTCATAAATCATCATTTCCGACCCACTGTCCAATTGCTGAAGAATGGAAAACGTTATTGCCAGACTTTAAATGACAGGAACAGACTTCCCCCTTCTCTCTCCTTTACAGACCTTTCCTTCTTATTTTCAAACAGCACAGTTAGGTTTTTACTTGCGGTAAGGAGAGGAGCGCTTGAAGTACGGCAACGTCGGAAACATTGACGTGAGGCACGCGGTTCATAATGGGGGAAAGCTGAGGTCGTCTTCTAATAAGAAAAGATGGTTTTACTGTGAGACAGAGAATACTAGGGGAATGAAACTTGGACAATAGAGTACCTACATAATATATTACATTCATAAAGTTCCAAGGTTGAAACATCTCTACCAAATACAAATGTTGACAAGTATAATTCCAGGAATGCATAAGAAGACATTCGCGGTTCACCGGTATAGAAAATTGGCACATGTGCAGAATGGCAATGGTGGATTGGAAAGCGTCTGCAGTTGAAAGTAGAGCCGCCGTTAAACCTGGCTCACAACACTACTGCAGGTTACCTCACATACTACGGAATATTGGTGCGATCGATGAAATACCGTAGCTTTGGAATTCCTTGAATATCTTCTCTAGTTTCGTAGGAGAAAAGAGAAGGACATAAGTTATATTGTTTGGATGGTTTCTTAACTTGGGTAGTTATTTGCATGAAGATGGTTAACATAAGAAATTGCAGATCTTAATGCACAGTTTGTATAGTTCTCTTGCAGGTGTTTAATGTACAATTTGGCAATATACGTAACTTACGTTCACTTTATTAATTTTCTGTTTTTTTTTTTAATGTAATCCAACTCTTAGCCAAATTAGATGGATTAGATCAGAGTTTGTGTGCTCTAAGAAAGAAGTTCTTCCAAATGTTTAATTTTGAGATGCTGGAATGACTAGACCGTTGACGGACGTAAACTTTGCTAGCCAATGATTTCCTGTAAACAGTGGTTTGAAATTGAATGTTATGTTTGTAGATTTAATTTCCTAGAAATTATTTTGCCTGAATATTGGAGCTCATGAATAAATTTTACCCTTAGATGTAGAGCATTTAAGCTTCATAGAACGAAGTCCAATTCAGAATCCAATTGATGTTTGAAGATACAATCTTCAACAAAACGCATGTATTTAACAATTTTATACGCGTTTAAATACGTGCGTTTTGTTGATGATTCTCTCCTCAAACACCAATTAGGATCTGAATTGGTTTTCCTTCTAAGAAGTTTAAATGATCTACTAGAAATAGGTTTGTAATGGTAGAACACTTGCACTCAGTGGTGATGCATGTGGGATAGCATAACGAATAGGATATATTGTCTTACATATCCTTTATGAAAAAATATTGTACTTCAAAAGAACAACGTAAACGCAAACAAGCTACAAATACTTTGTATACTGGTGTACAAAACTTAAGGACGAATGTAGAAAATAATCCAACGGTGTACAGAGCAGCAGTACTCAGAAACCCAACAACTTGGGGTTTTCTCTAGGAACAGTAGCAACAACATATGCGTAACCGAGCAAAGTGACGTACAGTCTGCATGGCTTGATGCGTGCTCGTTATCAAATGACGCTAGTTCAACGTAAGTTACTAGCTTCTGTAAATCAGAGACCTCATGTCCCACAGAGCATGAAAGGGCATGGGGGGTTAATACTACTAAAGATACCTTATAAATTCGGAGACCCACCTATTGATCCCTATGTAATTTGTAAATACGTATCTCCGTCAATAGCGATAAGTCAAAGAAGAAAAACTCATATATATATATATATATATATATATATATATATATAACTAGTACAAAGGAAAGCCGGGAAGGCAATTTAATACCGCACTAGTTTTGTGGTGCTCGTGTTAATCTCCGTCACTTGTTGTGCATCTTTTCCTGTCTCAATAATTGGAGTATCGGAACGAATTTCTATAATTAGTGGTTCATCAATTTTGAATTGAGAAATGTTATCAAAGAATTCAGGAGAACATAAACAATAATCTATCGTACTATACCCCTGATCACCTAGGTACGTGTATATTTTCCTTCTTTGTCGCTATTTGCTGTACCATTTACAATAATCAGGTATGTAGACTAACAAAAGTTAACTCATTCTTTTCCCGTCCGATTTTCTTCAATGTCTTGGTTATTTCGCATTGGTAAATTGAGTGCCTCTCCTATACAAACCATGCCAAAAACGTCCTTTAGTCACTCCATCTGATCATTTAACTTCCCAGTCCGCCCATTGAAATCCCCGATTATTACATATTTGTAGTTCGGATATTTTGCACTCAGCTCACTCTGCAACTCTTCGAAAAAAAAATTGTTTGCAAATTTTGAGTTGTGTGGGTGATTGTATACTGTCCCTAGAATCATAGCTGTTGGTTTCATCACTTCCAACCACATAACATTCCCACAGTTTGTTTATATTTCTTCAGTATATTCGCTCCACTTTTTATGTACAAACACTGCAATTCCATAAGGTGCCGTACCATATTTACTACGTTTAGTTTTCACTCTATTGAACACTTTAAACCCCTCGAGGTCAAATGTTTGGTCCTGGATTCCCCATGTCTCTACCAATGCTATTATGTCAAAACGGTTTATATAGTTTACAAATTCTCTACAACCCAGTTTCTTCAATAACCCTACTATGTTTAAGGTGCATACCTGAAAGTATTTTTCTTTAAAGATGCGCTTATGACTCACCTTAAGACAAGTTCTTGAATGTTGACAACTGAGGGATCGTTCCGGTGGGTGCGGGGTCCTCTCTCCTGGTATTGTTTGGCGCTGGTTCTTCCTTCCTGTTGTCTGTGTGGGGACTATGACTAGTGGTTCCTAATGTCTGTCCCCTGTCGTTCTGCCTTGCCGTCCTCCCTCTCTCGTTCCCCTGGGCCGTAACCACCTCTCCAGAGTGTTCCTTTCTTTCTCGCCGCTATCTTGAACAGTGTTGCTAACTCCACTAGCACTTGCAGTCACAACGGTATCACCACCACTAATATCACTTGCATTCACATCCCTTTTTGGCATACCACCCACTTTAAATACTGCATTGTTTTCTTTGTCAGCTTTAAATGTTCCCCCCCCCC
>JAGDQP010002125.1:0-87105 GCA_022664845.1 Lepisma saccharinum
ACATATACCACACTTACCTCCGTCTTCTCGCAAAGTTATCCTTCAACTAACCATTCGAAAAACACACATTACATTCTTCCGTATGCAGTGAGTCAACCTCGGCAGAAAGTTTCAAAAGCCATTTAATGTCTTCGGCAGAAATCGACTGTTTTACGCAGCGGCTCTACCACCCTACATACAAAATTTCTTCTTTCTCATCTGAACCTGAGAATGTCAATCGCAGGGCTGCAAATTAAATTAACACTAAACTTATGTACGAAAAAATTAGTTATAGTATCTAATATGATAAATTAAGTTCCTGTTCTTCATTATTTTAGTCATGAATAATAAGGAAACAAACAGCTTAGTGTAACAAAATATCAACATGTTACTTACTCATGTCTTCAGCGTAAGTTAACATTCAAAATCGAAAACAATATACACGCATCTTCAGTTGCTCTCTTCATATGAATTCCCTCGAGGGAAGTACTTAGATTCTCAATGCTTGACGCAAGTATTAAAATCCTGGATAGATATGTTCAGATTACTACATTAAGATCCTACATTTCTAATTACAACTGATCTCATATAGGTTTATCTAACGTATGTTCAATTTCGCAATATCTATAGAGTAATAAGGGCAAATCCATGACAAAGTAATTAGATATCTTCTATTTCACCTACCTTGCATGACTATCTTCAGAAGAAAGTAATGCGTAGGTACATATAATTCTATAAGTTTTCAAGTTAAGGAATAATAATAGTAACTAAGACAAGTAACAGAACTATAATTATAGTTTTGTTAATCCTTAATTATTAGTTAGAAACGACAAACATCAAATAAACTACACGATTGCTTACACCTTCAGCTACCAATTGGAAAAACAACATTAAAATCTTCCGTATGCAGTGGACCACGCTTGACGGTAATTTGCAAGAGGCATGAAACGTTTCCTCAGTAGAAATCCACTGTTTTACTCAGGAGACCTTCCACCTCTGCATTCAAGCCTCGTCCTTTATCATCTGGGCTTGGAACCTTCAATGGCGGAGTTGCGAACTACAGTTAACCTATCTTAGAAATAGGTAAAGTTATAGAATATAAGCTTATGAAATGTTCAATGCGACTCCGTACTATTTTAGTCACAAATAATCAGGAAACAAACATTTTAGAATAACAAGATATCAAAATGTTGCTTATCCATGTCTTTAACGTAAGTGGGCTGTCAAACTCGAAAACCAAAATTAAAACATCTTCTATTGCTGCCTTCATAAGAATTCAGTCGAGGGGAGTATTCAGATTCTCAATACTTTTCACAAGTAACAAAACCCTGCAGATATGTATACATATATATGTGTGTGTATATGTGTGTGTGTATGTGTCTTCAAAATACTGCATGAAGTTCCTACATTATTAATTACAACTTATTTTATTTAAATCTATTTAACTTATGTTCGATTCCCCAGGATGTTTATGAAAATAAGGGGAAACCGTTGATTTTAAAACTAATTAACATTTTTTTTATTTCACCTACCTAGCATGACTATTTCCAGAACAAAACAAATTACACAATTCATATCTTCTTGTTTCATCAGTTAACCATGCTGTGAACATTACACTTTCCCATCCCTTTCCCAAGAACGTAGCCCCTAATGAGTACTGGGTGTTCACTATCGTCACAACTACTTATCCCAATGTTGGAAATAAAATTTTCATCAGTTTGCCAAATATCTTCATCCAATTAACAAAAATACACCACTGCTCACTTATTCCATCCAGGACAAAAATACAAACTGCCACTTCCTTTCTTAATTTGTAGACCGTACAGATGTTGAAACCAAGACACTGTCCATTGTTTTGTGTCATACCTAACCATACCCACTTTGATGATAAAGTCGAAAATTCCTTCGAACCTCACAAACACATTTATTAGAAAAAGTTACATATAATTTTAAAAAACTTTATAAATTAAGGTATGATAAATATTGGAAAAGTAGCAGAAGTATAATTATGTTTTCGTTAATCCTTAGTTATTATTTAGAAACGACAAACATAAAAAACCTTCACGGTTAGTTGCACCAAGTACACATACCACACTTCTCTCCGTCTTCTCGCAAACTCATGCGAGACCTTGATGATTAAGTCGAAAAATCCCTTCGAACTATTATTAGAAAAACGTACATATAATTCTAGAAGTTTATAAGTTAAGGTATAATAAATATTGGAAAACTAGCAGAATTGTAATTATAGTTTCGTATATAATTATTAATTAGTTAGAAGCGACAAACATCAAATAAACTACTTTATTTGTTACACAAAAGAACATACGACACTTACCTAAGCCTTATCGCTAATTCATTGTTCAGCTACCAATTCGAAAAACACACATTGATATCATCCGTATTCAGCGGACCACCCGCGGGGCTAATTTGCAAGAGACATGTAGTTTTCTTCGGTAGGAATAGAGTGTTTTACGCGGGATACTTACAGCCTCTGCATTCAAACCTCGTCCTTTCTCATCCGGGCTTGGGACTTTCAATGGCGGATTTGCTAACTTCAGTTAATATTGTACCTATCTTAGAAATAAGTAAGTTATAGAATTTAATCTTATTTACAGTTAAGTCCAATTCCTTGATATTTTAGTCATAAATAACAAGGAACCACACAGTTTAGTGTAACAAAATATCAAAATATTACTAACCCATATCTTCAGCGTAAGTGAACGGTCAAAATCGGAAACAATATACACACATATTCAATTGCTGTGTTGATATGAATTCCCTCGAGGGAAGTATTATGATTCTCAATGCTTTACATAAGTAATGAAAACATGGAGATATATGTTCAAATTACTACATAAGTTCTTATATTTCTAATTTCAAACGAATTAATTTATGTCTACTTACCTTATATTCGACTGCCCAGTTTTTTTGTTATGAAAATAAAGGGAAACCGATGACTTTGAAACTAATTAACTATTTTCTATTTCACCTACCTGGCATGACTATTATCAGAACAAGACAAATTACATAATGCATATCTTCCTGTTGCATCTGACAACCTTAATGTGAACATTACACTAACATTACACTTTCCCACCTCTTTTGCAAGCACTAACACCCTAATGCCATACTGTCTGCTGGGTTTTACTGCGACGTGCTGTGGCGTTTGAGGGAGAACATTCGGTGAAAGCGACCGATCCCGTCGTGCGCGATGAATCGGATTCTCCAGGACTACAGTGTACCCTGTCACCAAACTCTCCTCTTTCATGAGCTCCTCGCCATTGACAATATGTTATCGCTTCCGCTTCCCCTATTCGTCAGATTTTTCTCTTGCAAACCTTTTCCTTTTCCCAAAGATAAAGCTGCTTCTGAAAGGTTTTCCCAGAACCGCGCAGTGATCCCAATGATACATCTAAGTGTGAAAAGTCGAAATTTTGACCATGATTGATCTATTTGATAATTATAGTCAATACCTAGATAAGTCAGTTACCTGAGACCATGATTTCTTATGGTAATAATTCACGAAATGATGGGAGGAAGCAGGTAAAGAAGAAAATTGGCTTCGTTTGTTTTCTGGGTGGCTTTAATAGACCAGTCTTTCAATTGGTGAACAATAGTTTCGTGTTCGATTTTAATAATATTTATTTTTATGTTGAGTCACTATATGAAAATGGTGGTGTACCTATTTTATGTATATATTAGTTATTTAGCATGTGAGTTCATTTTAACACTTATTTTTTATATAATATATGAGAAAAGTAGGGTATAATAGTTTATATCCTAGATTGCCCATCGATAGTTATTTATATTTATGTAGGCGTGTCCTTCGTTTATCTACGTAATCTACTTTTAGCTGAAGACTCTTGCAGATTTTATTGTCTTCCTTGTTTAGTAGATACAGCTACCCATCAAGTGAAGCTGCGATTAACTCATCTTGAACTGTTCAAAGTCTTTTGTGTCAGTTGAACGAAGCCAAAGAAAGAACTTGGAACTGGTAATGACAAAAACTGTTAATGGGGAACAACTTTCCTTTGAAATTTCAATCGTACATGCGTGGTTGTGGATCAGGTCTCTAGCACTTTTTTACATATTGTGTATCGACTCGATATCAAACGTTGACAGGTACAGAAAAACGACAAGCAAAATATAACAAAGGAAGAAACATATATAGTATATAAAAAGCATGAATTTGCTCTGCTAAGGGTTACTCCATAACCAGGAACTGGTACGAGTCGACCAATGATAGGATTTCCACTCTCATAATTTTTGCTAATCTACTGATCACCACACCCATTCCAGATACAAACCAAGAACTTTTAGAACGCATATATATCATATTAAAAACAATTGCTAGTGTTTTTACGCTATTAACGTATAAGTATTTGAAGAATATACCACTGAACATGCAGAATTATATGAATACTTGTACGATTTGTAACATATGACTGAAACTCTGATAGAATCTTAATTCATGACGCAATTATCATTTTAAAAAAGCAATCTTGTACCCCTTTCAACTATCTCTGGAGGACCCAAGAAGGCCTGAAATATAGATTTGCGCAATTGAATCGTATTTTCTTAAAAGGGCATCCATCCACAATTTGGTTATTTTTAGTTTTGAAGTGTGTTAGAAACTACAAAGATATCTGCACGCATTGGTAATTACATAGATTGAAAAATCAATTATTTTAAGTTTTATAGTGACCTGAAAACTTTTAAGATGGGTATCAGTTAAGAACTCATTCATAAGGACTTAACTTATTCATTAGGAAAAGATTCCATCATGTGCAGTAAAATTAAGGATTTGGACAAACTAAATCATTATGTGTCTCACGAGTACTTAGAATAGTATCATTATATTTTATGGTGGCCTGTGAATAACGAAAACCAAGACAATGACTAAATTTGCTGTCAGTTCTTGATTTTTGTCTCATTGAAAAATCAGTGTTATAAAGTTTAAGAGAACATAATTGATAATGTATACAATCAATATTATGTTAGTTTACAAACATAAATGAATGCAAGTAAAAGGTAACAAATGAAAACCTTTACCTAATCGAATCAGGGATGTGTGAAATTTATTAGCTATTACTTAAATACTCAATTATTCATCAGTTATAACAAAAACAGGATAAATTCCTTTTCTGCTTGATTCCCTGCTGCTATAACGCCTCCTTATTCGGTTTCTGCTTTACTTCATTCTTCAATTCTGGTTACTGCCGGGGTATATTTATTAAATTGCTTCAGTCATCCTTTAATTTCTAGCTATGCAAGGAAATGCTTTGTTGTTGGTTTTTGGTTTAACTATGTTTATGGCTGGGAGGGGATTAACCATCAATATGATTTAAGGAAAGTTGTTTTATGTTCTTCGAATCACTTTAACTAAGATTACAGTTTGGTTAATGAAGTTTGCTGTTATTTCCATTTTGCATTTACTTACACATGCTATTTTCAAGGTTATGTTACATTTATATGCTGGGGATATTATTCATGGAGTTGGTGATACTCAAGATATTGTTTCCATGGGAGATTTAGTATTTCAAATGACGTTGACTACGTCCTGTTTCAATACAGTAAAGTTAGCTCTCTCTGGTGTTCCGTTGTAGCTGCATCTTATTCTAAGAATTTAAATTTAGAAATCGCTGCTTTCTCTGAAATTGATTTATTTACTGTCCTTTTTATACTGAATCAACTGTTTGTTGTTCTTTTCGTCTAAGATATTTAATTAGATTACGTTCTGCTGGGAAAATCTGTCATGAGGTGCGACATAATTGAGTTATAATTCGAAGTATATTAGAATTAACTATTCTATTGTAAGAGGCAGTTTATGGGGTTAACATAATTTTCTTGTTCTATAGTTATTGTGTTAACTTTTTCTTTAAAACAAGTTCTTTAATTTTTAGTGGCTTTAGTGTATGAATTGCATTTTTACTTGGGAAGTCTCGAATTGAATAAAAGATTCTTTCAATTATAATTTATATGCTTAACTATGATATGGTCTATATGATCCTTGCTTACGTGTCTAAAAATTAGTGTAATCGTTTTCCTTTATATGCAAAGGATGTTTATACTAGGATTATTGATCGGGAGTAACGTGCAATGTTAGGATTTTGTATATATACAGTTTTTTAGTGAATCATTCTATACTAATAACAAACATACAATGTAATAGGTATAAAATACGTTTTTATTTTATTTTGTTTCTCTTTACAAAAGCCAATTTGTTTGGGTTGAAAAGCATGGTGCTGAAGATGTTAAAATGTATAATGAATATCCCCTAACTGTTAGTTACTCCTTCAGAAGGTTTTTCATCATTACCTTGAAAAAGTAATGTAAATTATTTTATACTAAGGAGGTATTGGTATAACGTATAATCTGTTAAGGGGTTCTAACAAGTTTAACCGGTAAATTATAAAAGTTACCAGCTTTGTGTTGTTTATGAGTTACAAACCTCATTAGTTGGTGTTAGAAAGGAAGTCTCAATTTTATTATTAACCATAAGATGCCGCTAATTTGGGTTTAACTTATTAATTAAATGGGGTTGAATTGTGATCATCTAATTTCAAGTCGAAGGTGAACGCAATATTTCTTTCGCTTCTCATTTGATTTAGTGGATGAGAAAAGTTGAGTGGAAACATCATTTAGCTGCAAACAAACGTATTTTGCTTAACTAGGCGTATAATCCTATGTTGGTTATTCGAGCGAGTCTTGATTTCATTCTAGAGAAAGGTCATCTACTAGACTTAAGAGGAAGATTATTAATCTTATGGTGCATCAAGAAAATCTTGTGGAGGATGGAGGTGTAATCATGAGTGGTAGGAGAAATTTCTACATCAATTATTAGGAAAATAACTGCAATAAGCAGGAAGCGTATGAAGAATAAAATGCAAGCTGATGATTTAGGATAAAATCCACATTCGAATGATAATCTTTTCTATCGGTCAATGAATCTTTATAGGAGGAACGCCAAGAGTATAATTGTGGTGTAATAATTCTAGTGCGTAGAAAGGCTCTTAAAATCACGTAAATTATTTACTTAATTGTTAAACGAATTTTCTATTGTTTACACTAAGTAAATTTTGTTACCCTTCTCAATCAGTAAATGTAAAGTAATAGGTATACTACTTCTACGAAGTATCAATACCATGTTGTTACTTCAAATCCAAAGTAGAGGTTTGGTGGAAAGTGGTATAATATATGACGAAGGAATGACGAATCGATAACAATGTGGATACCATGGAATACAGTGATCATAAGGAAATTATATCCATAAACGGCATCGGAGATTATGAAGAGCGGTGGTGGAATCTAAAAGTACGGCTGTGAAGTATCAGCTTAGGAGAATAGTAAGACTGAGTTCTTGGGTTACTTGGGTAAAATTTGCTTCTATTAATTTATGATGAGCTCAAGTGATGTGACTCCTGAGGCTACGAGAATGATAGTATTAACTAGAGCCTTTTATAATTTTAAACGATTGATTCCTCATGGGATACCAATTTCGATTGTTGGGGCCAGCCTTCTGTGAAAGAAGGTACTAAAGAACAAGTTAAAAAGAATACTTCACAAATAACTAGTAGAATTATTTCTCACCGAAGGCCTGTTGTACTTGGATTGTGTGAAGTCATTGGAATATCTCTTGTCTGGAAATATCCCGTCATCATTGAATTATTGTTATTATAATAACTAGAAAGCCTAGTAAAAGTAGGTTGAATTTATATTAATGAAATTATTTAAATAGGTCAGTTGTGGTGATGAGGGCTCCTATGGCGCCAATTAGAGATCAGGGGCTTTGATCAACTAGATGATATGGATGATTTTGAGGTTTTGGTACATGTTACTTCACTTGAATAAAAGGTTGTTAGTACTGCAAATACACAGAATTGGATAACTGGTACTGCAGATCCTAATATGAGTAGTAGAATGTGTCCAATTATAAGTTAGGAGAGTATGTATAATGATAGTCTGGGACGTGTTCTCCCTAAAAGGATTAGTAGGATATGTCCTTCTGCTATGTTATCTATAAATCGAACATCAGGAGTAACTGGGTGGTTAATATTGCTGATAATTTCAATGCGTACTATGAATGGTATAAGAGGTCCTGGAGTCTGTGTTGGGACATGATAAGCAAATATATATTGTGTATGATTGGCTCATTCATGTACCACATAGCTTAATCATATAGGAAGGGCTAGAGATAAGGTAAATGCGAAATGTCTGAAGCTCTTAAAACAGGTGATCTTTAATCTGGGGCACGCGGGATCACCACATTGACATGTCTGTGTTGATTAGTAATACTACAGGATTGTAAACAGGAAGAAGGTCGAGTTATTTGAAATGTTATTAAATGGAATTATGTAAGTCGAATTCTGTGGGTATGAAAGCTGAATTTTCATAACTTCAATATCATTGATGTCCAGCTACCTTTAATGTAATGTATGGTTGAATAATTTCATCAATTAGATAGATAAACCGAAGGGATGGTAATTTAATGAAGATTACTATGATGACTGGAAGAATGGTTCAGAGAATTTCTAGGGTTCGACCTACAGGAAGATATCGGTAGGTGTAAGTGATGTTAAAGAGAGGAGCTGTTAATCAGTATTCCACAAGTACTGCAACCATTACAGTAATTAATATGGTGTTATTGTGGAAGAGGGTTTATAACATGGGCAATAAATAGAGTAATTTGAGGGAAGATAACTGCAGTTTTGTAACTGCATTACTACGACGCTAGATTTGAATGATGTGAAATAACTAGTCAGTAGGTTCTATAAGTGAATGTAGTGAATGTCGGTATTTGTCACGTTGTATTAAACAAAAATGCCTTCTTTTCCTACCTAAAAACAATTTCGTCTGGTCAGTCAACAGTTTAGGATCGGCCAAACTTCATGCCACAGTAGAAAATGCACTTAAATTGAGTAGTTTTGACTGTCAAGTAATTTCTAAGACTGTACCATAAAGTAACTATTTGTGTGGTTCGAAACAGATGTAGTGGCGTTTTACTCCGAAAGTGGGATACATACCCAATACCTTAATAAGTTGTAATATTAATTGCATTGTAATAAGTTTTAATTGATTTCTGGTTAAACATTCATTTCTTTAAACTATTCTTCTTGAATAGAATGTTGTCATAAAAGGATGTTTGTAATTGGTAGTTACGTACGTGCTCAACAAAATTTAAATGTCATTTTTGGCCTTTAGGTAACTGTGACTCAGGCCAGAATACGGGTTCTGTGAGGATGTGGGAACGAAACCAGCCAGGGCATCGTTTCGAAGATATTATCCTAATATTAACGTTGTGCGACTGAGGATAGCCTTGGATACCTCAGTCAGGATGTCACTTGCAGCGTTCGAACTCAGATCTACCAAACGCCAAGTCAATCCTATACCAACTGAGCTACAGATGCTTATCAGAATAATGGAAACACCTGAACGAAAGTGCAACTTACCAGATTAATATGGTGTCGGGCCACCTTTCGCCTTCAGAACAGCCTTGATGCGACGTGGGATGGAGGCATAGAGGTCGTGAATGGTAGCAAGTGGAATACTACACCATTCCTCGTGCAGGGCATCGGCCAGTTCTGTGAGAGAGGATGGAGGTGGAAATCGTCGCCGGAGTCGTGTTTCCAAGATGGACCACAGATGTTCAATTATGTTGAGATCTGGGGATTGGGCGGGCCAGAGGAGGTGTTGAACTTCATCCCGATGTTCCTCAAACCACGCTGCAACAACTCCAGCTGTGTGAATGGGTGCATTATCATAATGGAATATGGCGTCATTGTCCGGGAACAACATCCGGACCATAGGATGCAAATGGTCTCCTAAAATTGCGACATAATCGTTGGCAGTGATGCGTCCGCGAAGTGTGACCACAGGACCCAATGAAAACCATGATATTGCGGCCCACAGCATCACCGTGCCGCCGCCATGTTTCACAGTTGGGCGGAGACACTGCAGATCATACGCTTCTTTGGGCGTTCTCCACACATAAACACGGCCCGTGGTTTGGAATAGGGTGAATGGTGACTCATCCGACCATACCACACGTTTCCAGTCGTCAACGGTCCAAGTTGCATGGTCGCGGCACCATTTGCGGCGTGCTAAAGCGTTCTGGTCCCTGATGAGAGGTTTGGCCCGTGCAACACGACCCCGTAAGTTCATGTCATGTAATTCGCGGCGGACTGTGATTGTCGAAACAGGTTGGGGGAGGTGCTGATTGAGTTTCTCCGTCACTTGCGCCGCAGTGGCACGACGGTTCCGCGTGACAATGCGCTTTAATACCCGGCGTGCCCTGTCACTGATGCTTTTCTTCCGCCCACTGTTCCGCTTCCCCGATGTGGTTTTCCCGTGTGTTGTGTAGGCCGTCATCACCTTCGACACTGTCCCTGGCGACACACCTAACACACTAGCCACTGCCGTCACACTCACTCCACATAACCGCGCACCAACAATTTGCCCTCTTTGAAACTCTGAGAGGTCTCCCATTTTACACTACCTCCGTCTGCTGCAGCCACTGCACACTCCTGTTCCACGACGCCTGACGTAGTATGGAGACCGACCTAACACAGCACCAACAGCAGTCCGGCGCTGCGGTCGCCACGTCACCACTGCCAACCCATACATCTGACGTGTTGCCAACTACAGGTGTTTCCATTATTCTGATAAGCATCTGTATATATACCATATGTTAAAGAACTACAGTAATTTCATTATTATTGTTCTATATCTTAATTACAATGTGTTAGGCATCTTCTCCGATATGAATGAGCATCTTACACTGGTGTGTTGGGTAGGATGCACATTTTTGTATATCAGGTTGAAGGTCCATGTATCTGCTGTAGCTTCATGTGCTTCGGTCAGTAAAATAATGAAGGTTCAAAATATATGTGTTCAAACTTTTGCTGTTCTTTTTCCTTCAATTGTACAATAATGGCTCCTAGATTAAAATGTGACATTTTCCCTCAATTCAGTCTAGTTAATTTGTGTTCCGTGAATTGTTGTAACTGATCTGAAGGCATTAATATCTGCTTGAACGGTAATAGTTATTACCACCACGGTAAAACAGACGCGGGCATCTACATCTATTCTTACTCTGAA
The DNA here is from genome assembly GCA_022664845.1 of Lepisma saccharinum. Taxonomy (NCBI): domain Eukaryota; kingdom Metazoa; phylum Arthropoda; class Insecta; order Zygentoma; family Lepismatidae; genus Lepisma; species Lepisma saccharinum. The sequence goes on from JAGDQP010002125.1 coordinate 11,077, forward strand.
TATGTGATGTACTCATACAATAAATCCTAGAAATCCAATTGTGAGCATTGCGTAAAATATACCAAGTACTCTAAATGTTTTGTTTTTTCTTTAACACTTTCTTTGGTAACAATATCACAGAGTATTCCAAACCCAGGTTAAAATTGTAATATAGAGTTCTGGATGATCAAAGAGTCAAAAAGGTATTGGTATAGGATCAGGCTTTCTCCTTCTTCAGAGTCGAAAAGTAAGGTGTTTAGATTTCAGTATGTTAACAGTGGCTCCTGTTAGGACGGGTAATAGTAATAAAACAGCTGCAATTACAACTGATCATACGAAAAGATGTACTCGTTCTATTGTAATGTCTGGAATTTGTATACTAATATTGTCGCAATAAAGTTGACAGCCCTCAGGATTGAGGAAACACCTGCTAAATGTAGCGAGAAAATTGATACTTCGTGGGCAATTGCGTTTGATTTCAGAGGATACATAGTTCACTCTATTTCTGTCCCACGCTCTACAATTCTTTCAGTTAAAAATAGGGTATATGACAGAGGGAAGAATCATAATCTTATGTTACTAAGCCATGGGAAGGCTATGTTACGGTGGTTGAGTTCCTAGAAAATGATATATTTGGTAATGGAATTTGGATTTATATAACAACTACCACCGTAGCAAGTTGAGGATCTTACTTGTTCAAGCTATTTGGCAAATAAGGAATCATCGGCTGTGGTTGAGATCTCTCATTTATCTAGAGTGAGAATCTCTTTCTGACTACCGCCAAAGCAGCTCTGGACTCTACAAAAACTGTTTAAAATAATGTAGGAAGTCCTGATTATGAATGACAGAAATCAGCTTCCAATGCAACTAGGAGTTGGATTTCATACTCAACCGCAGTTCACTTTCAAATCTCATTCTTAATTTCAACACATCTGGCCTCAGAATATTACTTTGTAACAATATGAAGTATAGATAATTTGTTTTTTTTTAAGTACAAATATTATTTAATGAATTGTACAAATTAAATATTAATATAAAATGAACAATACTGAAGAGAAGTGTCATGGTAAAGTGATATACAAGCAACTCAAATGGAAAGACTACGAACAATGCAAAGGGAAAATAAATAAGGAAATAAAGAATAATATCTAGCTGTAACGATTTCATAAATGACATGTGCTTTTACAGTTTCGACTTGGAAACGAAGAAGCTAAACCTGATTTGCCAAATTTGATATAGTTACCAAGATTCTGATTAAAGAAACCGAGGCATTTGGATAGGCTTGATAGTCGTCCCTCCAACTCCTTTATGAGATAAAAGAGAGCCAAAGAGAATGCGAAGTAACTCTTTCAGTCGTTTTGAGGGCAGATAAGAAATAATATGTAGCGAGAAACAGCTCGTCGTCCTCTCCTCCTCTAGGTAGAAGACAGGTATCACAGTAAGCTCAAGTAAAAAGAAAGACGATTATCTGAAATTTCATTTATTCTGCGATCGGACCAAATCTGCCATTGCATTTATGCTACGATCGGTCTACGAAGCAAATCTAATGTTATATGCTTAAATTGAAGGCTTTGTTTTTAAGCCAGTGTTTTTCCTGTTAATTATAGGAAACGATTTCACGCTGGATTTGCTTTCCAGCTTTACTTTTTTGACTCGTTTAAGATTTTTGGTAAAGTAATTATTAAGAAAAGATTGTCTTTCTATTGTTGATGTTAGTGAGTGATATTAAATGATATTTCATTTGTTTTTTGCGTACACAAGTAATTGCTGTGTAAGATTCTCTGGGTTTTACGATTATATCTGGTGCATGCTGATTAAGGGAAGTGACTGGATTTGTAGTCGGTGAAGTGGAAGTTGTTAGATTTGTTAGTAGATCATAATTGGTGTCTGGAGGAATCTCTATATTTCTGGAGGAATATGTTTAGATAATCTACATGAAGGAGGTAGTTCTGCATGAATTTGGACGAAATTTGTATACGCTTGGTCTACATTACTGGAGCATTAATTTATTTTGAGACAGAAATGCTGCAAGACAATAGAGGGAACCAGTAGTTTTCTTTTATTCCCTGGTCGTTGAACTAATAACTCTACACTGCTAAGTCATATCAAGGAATGATAATAAATGACTCTATTCATTCTCTTTGGGTAGAATATTCCGGAGATAAATTAGAACCTTATTCGGATCTCCGGGCCGATCCTGCTTAAGGGGCTCCAAGAAAAAACATAGGAAGTACCTTAGAATAGGAACATGGAACGTACAAACCTTGTACAAAACGAGCGCTGCTCAGACGGCGATACGAGACACTAAAACTATGCACATACTAGCGACACAGGAAGTCCGGTAGGATGTTCAAGATAACATTGGTCAGAGCAAATACACTTCCTACTAGGATGAACTCAGTTAAGCCAATTTGAAACAGGAATTCTCATTAATATCAGTACGTTTCAGGTGAATCAGAATGAAGAGTTAGTAAACGAAAGATTATCCTACATTACGATATGTACTCAATGGTACACAACACAGTTGTAATAAATGTCTATCGCTTGACTGAGAAAAAATAATGCTAACGACAAAGGTACATTTACAATGAGCTATATAGGTTGTTTGACCGACTACTCAAGTATAATACGCAAAATCTGGTGGGGAATTGCAAAGAAAGGTAGGTACGGTAGAAAGTTTTAGACCTACTATAGTAAAATCAAGTCTTCGAAAAGTCAGCAATAACCATGGTGAAAGACGTTTATGATTTCGAAAAATCTAATAGTAAAGGGTACGTACTTCGAATACAAAGATACGAAAATACACATGGATATATCCGGATGGCAAAAACAAAACCAGATCGATTACGTATTAGTATCGATAGATATACAAAGACACACGAACGTAATGAATGTTAGGGATTTCAGAGGAGCGGAAGGGCACACTGATCATTAGTTATTGATCACAATAGCGAGAGAACTATGGTATAGCGAACAACAAAAACAAGAGATAAAACATTACTATATTTCATTTGAGACCCACCTTCCAGCCTTGCCTCTTTGCAATATTAGACTCACACTGGGTTGGGCAGCTCATAGTATCAGTGCCAAACAAACGTATTTGTCCTCCTCCAATCTGGGGTAGGATGTCCCTAGAGATTCCTAGATTGTCGGCTTTCTGGCACTCCAAGAAGCTCATTTGTTCAAATGATTGATGGGGAGGTTGCAGAACATACTTTCGACTTGGCGTCCGGAATGTGCTCCATATCTATTATTCCGCAAATTCGGGGAGAGTTCCCAATTTTTATTTTTGAATATCGTATTTTTACATCTGAATTTGGAATATGGATCCGAAAATAAATCTGAATCTCTCTGAATCAAAGCAACTGGAATTAGAAGTAAAACTATTAGATATCCCGAATATCAAATCAGATTTTTAACTCGAAATATCAAATAGATTCGAAATCTTAGCCGATTCGAGTAAAACTATAGATGATGTTAGTAATAATGATGACATTGATGTTAAGCTGTAGGAGGCAACTCGTGCCACAGTGAAGAACGCAGCGAAAAAGCATGTAGGTGAGAAAAAACGGCAGAAAGTGTTCGTTGGATGAAGAATTCATAAGCTTAATGGGGAACGAAAACAAGCTAGGAAGTGATGACTAAGTAGTAAAACCAAAGAGAATGCAAACCACTACGGTACGCAACACGCAAGTTTTAGAAACAAAAGAACGGAAACTCATTAAGAAAAGGTTATATATGATTAGAAATGAACGTGCAGACTTCAGGCGGATCCGACTAAAATTGTCGATACATGAAAAGACATTTCGACAACTTGTTTATGTATTGTATACACCGAATAACAAACGGAGGAATTTGAAAATCCAAACGCAGAGCCATGGATACCCGAATCTCGAGAGACTGAGGTCGAAATCTCAATAAAGAAATTTATAATTTTCGAATTACAAGGAATTGCCAAGATCCCAGACTAATTATTCAAAGCGGGAGGAACTCCATTATCAAGCAGCTAAATCAATATTTAAGTGATATATGTATAAATGAGGAGTTTCCAAAGGAATTGTAATCTTCAAAAAGAGTTCCCAAGTATAAAAAGTCTTTAAGAATTACCGTGCACTCGCATTACTCGTAACATGTTACGGTGATGAGTAATATCCTTCTAAAACGTCTAAACGTATACATAGATGAAATCACTGGAGATCAGCAAAGTGGATTTAGAGGGAAAAGATCCACATTGAAGCAGATTTTAACCTTGAGACATATATTACAAAATAAATTGGGATACAATAGAACGGCTTACTAGTTATTTCTTGATTTCAAAAAAGCATATGATTCTATCAAAAGGGAAAACTATACAACATTCTGGTAAGATTTGAAATTCCAAAATGACTTGTTCAGCTTGTAAGGATGTGTCTTAGCGACACCATGAGCAATATATCAAACAGTTTCTTGATTCGCAGTGGGTGAAAACAATGTGATGCCTTGTCACCACTGCTGTGGCATTGCATTAGAATATAAGATTCTTAAAATAAGAGCACATTAAGGGACCAATTTTGAATGGCCTGAACGAATTGTTCAGATACGCGGATGCTGTAGATTTAACAGGAGACGATATAGATACAAAGTAACACCGATGTCTTAGTAGAAGCTTGCGATTAGATAGGTCTATAAGTGAACATTGAGAAGACAAAATACATAATAATAACCCGAAATACACAGGACGAAGGTAGTAGAAACAATTATTAAGAATGAAATCATACAGGAAGTAAACAAATTTAAATATTTTGGAGGAAATGTAAACAGCAATAACAAGGTTAAGGGAGAAATAAAAAGCCGCTTAGCATTTTACAATGCACTTTTAGTCGGTCTAGAATTTCCTAACTTAGCGAATAGTATCAATCAAGTTGAAGTTGAAAATTGAAAAACGGTTATATTATCGGTAATATTTATGATTGTAAAGGTTGGAGTACGAACCTGGCAACTGAACACAACTTTCCTGTGTTTAAAAATAAAGTTTTGAGAACGGTACACAGGCTGAAATAGAACAAGGTGATCGCAGAATGGAGAAGAGTATATAATGAAATGTCCCACAGATTGCGTGATTCATCCGATATTATAAGAATAAAGAAAGCACTTTTATTTATTTATTTTTTAGGGCCAGTCTAGTAACTTTAGACTTAGACCCGTCACGGTTTGCCTTTAGCTGTTAAAAATTCACACCAATGCCCTGCCGGGACTCGAACCCGGGACCTTCGAGCCGATAGCCTACCGCCGTACACCGCTCAGCCACCCGGCCGGTAATAAAGAAATCACGTCGAATAATATGGAACAACCACGTAGCTAGGATGGATTAAAAATCAAGATTATATTCCATTGTGGTTGGTAAGCCGGAATGAAAGAGGCGTTGGGGGACACCGAGATGACAATGTTACAAGCGATGTTTGAGTGATTTATGTTCGTGTTGAAAACTCGTTCGATGTTGCCCAAGATACAATGAAATGGCAAACGTTCTTCACTGCGCCGATTAAGTTTCGAGTTCCGTTAGCCATAGAGTTGGTTAGTTTATTATTAACTCTTAATGTTTCTGTTATAAGGATAATTGAGAAAACATAAGTTAATTTAACAAGCCTAAACATTCGGGAAAGGAAAGCTTTAAGAAACAAAAGTCGAGCCCCAAACTATTATTACTGCTAGGAAGAATATAAAGCATTTTAGAGTCAATCATCTAAACAGGCACTAATAAATAATAAAAAATAATTATCATTAGACGGTTACTATATGAATGTTGGAGGGAAAGTGTTTGAAATTCTTTCCGATGAGCGTTAGTCGTTGATTTTAATTGCAAAATTCGCATGTGTCAGCAAATTTATTATAATCAATAAAAATAATTTTGAGGTACACCATACAACAAGGAGGAAGAAGTACAATCTAAGTGTTGATCAATTAAAACGTTCATACAAGGAAGAACAAGTTATATTGAAACACTAGTGGACTTTGCATACTGTTATTTTGATGTGGTATAATCACAGAAAGGACCTTGTGGTAGCAGAGAGGTTTACCACGCTTACTTTCTCTGCGCGCAGTCTCAGGTTCAATTTAATCCGGGGTTTATTGAGCCAAGTAGTACGGTTCCAAAAACTAAAAGACCTGCTCTTAGAAGCTCACCAGCTCGTTCAAGACGTTAATGACAATTCAAATCAACCAAAAGAAAGGGAAACAAAAATTGTCACCTTCAAATACTTGTAATCAGACTAAAACAAGCAATTTTTCTATCCATTCGTGAATCTTTGTAAATGACGAGCTTTAAACCAGGCGGTACTAATCCCTGAAACTTTACTAATTGAGGTGCTACAAAGAGCAGTCAAAGTTGGCAGGAATCGCTGTTGCAGAGGCAGATCAGCTGACCTGCGAGTACACATACGGTAGGAGGAAGGACCCCCTAATATGAACGAATGAACTTAGGGATTTAGATCGTTGTATGTGGATAACTATTTGGAATTTCAAATTGTGTTTAAGAAAATAGAAATTTTTGAATGACAACAAACAGTCGTGATTCTGGGTCACTAGAACAGTTCTTTGACTAAATCCTTTCGGGTGCAACAAGGAAAGTTATTTTTATTCACCAAAAATTACAAATAATAAAACTGTTTGGTACAAATTCCTTTTCAGAAATAAATTGAAATCACGAACACTGTATAATGATAAGTACGGTAAAGTGAAATACTGTATATTACCAAACGTTATTGTAAGACCTTAGTCGAGGCCGCCGGGATACTCTAACAGGCTTGGATATAAAGTCATAAACCCTCGCGTGACGTAGGCAAGCAAGCTGGGCTCATGGTTGCCGCTTTCACTAAAGAAGAAAAAGGGTCTGTGACCGTCACTTGTTATTGTAGCGTCAGTTCATTGAGAGTTGTGTTATGTTCTGAAATGCACGTCATTGCATTAATTTCTTCGGAATCAGTGAGTCATAATGGTACAAATGTTCCAAATAACAGATTTACATTGTTTCTAGGAAAATATTTGTTTTTTAATAGGTGGTCAAAATTTGAATTCTTTAGTCCTTCAAAAGCTTTTGAGCGTAGCATACTAACACTCACTATTGAGAATAAATTTATTAAAGCATCTGTTATTAGAGCAATATTCCAAAGATATGAATGAGAACTATCAATTGCATAATAAGTTTTCTTTGAAAGAACAGGTTAATTCATCTTTTCAAGAAGGTCTGAGGTACACACCTAGCACATTAGATTGGGTTTACTCCATTTTTTAAATAATGCAGCAGCATATATGCGTATAAGAAATTCCGCTGACTCAACTTTACAGGTAATTGATCTTCGAATGTGAAAGAACAGAAACCTTGTCACATACTTAGCTCGCTCCAGGAACAAAATACGTAAATATACTTTTGGACGCAATATAGAAAAACCTAGTATAACTTATAAAGAAGTAGTGTTCAGGTATTTACAGACAAAATAGAAGGAGCAACTACAGCACTCACTATATAGCTATCGTTGTTGTCAAGTAGTAGAGATATAGTTGCATATTTCCCTGTAAAAAATTTGATGCCAAAACGATTTATAAATAAACAGTAGCTCTAATAGAAACTTTAACTAACAATATGTTTCACGTTATTACTATCACATCTATCAATAATAAAGTCAACAAGGTTTTCCTCAGTCGCACCAGGCAAATAGTACCTATGAACATGGGTCCTGAAATTTACCTTATAACATCCTCTCCCCCACTCTATCCCGGCCTGAGCCTAAGATGCCTAAAGGCCTTAAAATAAATTCATAAATAAAAAAATAGTTGAAATAAATATATTTCAAAAACCATGCAACGGGTCATTAAGTTCCAGCTTTAAAACCCGTATGACCTGGATGAAGATATTTTTCTTGTATTTGACACTCTTCACTTGATAAAATCCATACGTAATAATTGGTTAAACCAGAACGATGTAGATTAGAATTATATTATACCTCAGACTCGGTTGTTCAAGTTCTTCAAGCCGTGAGAAGGTGTCTACACTCAAAACTGTTGTAAACATCATTAATAAATTATATTTTTCTCTCAAAAACGAACCTGCTACAGTAGAAACAGCATCTCCCAGGGAAAATTCTCTATCCATCTTCTTTACAGATGCAAAATGACGGGTAGGATGACACTTTATTGGAAATTGCAAGCTTGAAAGTTCATTTTCCCACGCTTTCGACAACTTATAACGCTGAAACGAAGCAATTGTGTACCCTCAATGGTAGATGTTCGAAAGTGAGAAGTCAATTCCGGAATTCCTACTTTCAGAATTCTGATTTCCGAAATTCCGACATTCCTCCGGCCTGAGCCTTAGATACCTAAAGTCCATAAATAAAATTTAAGCCGACATTCCGGAAATTCTGACTTTCCGAATGCTGGGTTTCATTCCATAATTCCGAACAGCTCTACTTGATGGTCTATACATTTTTTCTTATTTTCATGAAGTGAGGTGGTTTTGAAGTTGTTATTTTGCAACACCCTGAGCGGGGTGGGGTGGGGATGTGCGATAGTCTGAAATCAAATATGGAATTCAGAACACTTTGCATTTCGGAATGTGATATTTCGGATTTCCGATACAAAATTTTACATTACGAATACCCGAACTGTGCACTGAATATTAATCTATAACATTCACTTTGTTTGAATCTTTCCCTATTATATATATATTCAATTAATTTAATCGTTTCTTCTTAATGACGCTTTTAAAATGGCCCGATTCACTGCCACATCCTGTATATATAGCGTCCTGCGTAGCCTAGTCGGTAGCGCACTAGACTTGAGTGCGAGCGGTCCCGGGTTCGATTCCCTGTGGGGGCTAAAAAGTTTCGGTGTTGACCCAGCATCGTGAGGGCAATTGGGGAGTTGCTGGGAATAAAAAAAGTGTCGATCACAGTGAGAGCTTCGGCTCTCCTCTCCCAAAACGTCTGGTCAGCGAGCAGTAGATCAACTCCTCCTCCCGGGAGAGGCCTCATCCAGTAGTGAGGCCTCATATTTATGGGGGGTATGAACCTAAGTTCTCAAACTATAGATGATGAGATCATTTTGTTGAGTTTTCAGTTATCAGTAGTACTCGTACACAAATTAACGTTTTCATGCATCCTCTTTTAAAGAAAACTAATGCAAATTGAAGTATTTCCCAATGCTAAAGTATTTTAATAAAGCGTTTTAAATTACACTATGCACTTCTAGAGAGTATAATATGTTGTGTCCTAACTCAAAATAACTTTCCTACTCTTTTGTTAGTTCTCAGGAGGAAAAAAAGAAACGACAATATCTGCTTGTCCCCTATTGCTTTCTATGGTTTCAATGCCTCAGTGACCCCCGCGGAGTGACGTCATATTCGCTACCCCCAGGCCTGTATAGTATTCCCGGAGCCTCGGCTTAGTTCATAATTTTAGTAAAACAATGCTATTTCAAAAGGTCATATAATACTTTGAATCTCAATATAAAAAAACACAAAATTCGATTTTTATTTTCCAGTGAGTGCGGGGTATTCTATGGTAACGAATTGTGTTTGAATTCTTGAAATTTCTGATGAAGAGGAAAACATAAGATGTCCCGACAAATAATGGACAAATTAATGGTGATATGTGGATTATAAACAAATGCATGGTGATGTTCGAAATTTATATGCAAATTCGTGCATATAAAAATGGTACATATTTTATTAATCATAGCTCTGTTCTAGACGCTGGCCAACGTACTACCTCCTGCTATTTCTTTATTCATATCTTAATTTAATTAATTTGTTAGTGATTTTTACTTCGCTAGTATTAATGTAAGTTTTTCTAGGTTAAAAATAACCATGATTTCTAAAGTCAAGTATATCTCAAACTTGATGTAACCATTGGGCGTAAGTTTGTTTCTAAATGTGACACGAGAGGGTGGAAATTACCACAAAGCCAAGCTTAACGGTGAAATAAACATATTCTTTGTATTTAGTGTGGTGGTCTCTCCACTTTTAGATTACTGGCTTGGAAACGACGCCGAGAGCAAAGGGAGAGAGAGAAATACCTACATAATTGGAAGTTTCAAAAATTGGGCGCCTGCTGGCATAGGTTCGTGACGTAGCTCGACATAGATATTTTGAGAGTATAATGTTTTAATATTGAAGTGTTGGTATACAGTTCCAGGAGGTGCGACTTAGGATTCACATCTTTAACGACCTGGAGGTAGACCTGATCTTGCTTTCATCAGTGATGATAAGTAAATTCGCTCGATGAATAGCCTAGATACTTGGTAGCATCTTTCAAGTAGTAATATCGCAATATTACTAATTAGGTAATTAATTGTTGAAAATTAAGTTTGGATTTTGATAGTTTTGACCGAACATTTTAAAATAATCGAAGTCTCACTGGTTGATTTGCTAGAAAATTGAATATTTGGCAACATAATTATGTGGGATTTATAAACAAACATCTACCTCCGTAGAGAATTAAAGATCCGAGCAAAAACACCAGATGTGACAAAACTTCTGCCAAGTTCTTCAGCCGTAAATGTGGTAAAATGGAGGACGGAGGGGCCAAGTTCCTTGGCGACAGCATGTAAGAGGAACATTGGAACTTGGCACTAGGTGGCAAGATTCATAATGTTCGACTTCGAACCTTACATCGGTAGTGGTGGGCATGGTGGGTTTTAGAACCGCCACCAGCCTGATGGTTTGAAGATCATGAACCATGCCACCTCGCGCCAAGTTTCAGTGATCCTCTTACATGCTGTCGCCAAAGAACTTATTTCATCCGCCCTCCATTTCACCACTTTTTAGGGCTGAAGAGCTTGGCTGAACTTTTTGCATCTCTGGTACTTTTTGCTCGAATTTCATAGCTTTTTGTAAGTGTATAATATATATACTGGCTTCGCTGGGCGCGCTGCTTCCAGTATCCCGTGGCGGGCTGCACCCACAACTTGTGGAGTTTCGGGGGACTGCGCTCACTTTATCGCAACCAGACTCTCCAGTGGTTGGCTTCCATGGTGCATATCTTCCCCCATACCGCCGGGTGACCTCGCCCCTGTAACCTAGTCGTGATGGGACACCTTCAAACCGAATTTCGTTTCACTAGCTTCGGTGTTTTGGAAATGGGCTTTGGGCGGCCATTTCGGATTAAAGATGGAGACATTTTTAACGTTTTCTTATATTGTCGTGCCCTAATCGTGATGGTACACCTTCATATCATATTTCATTTTTTCATGTCAAGCGTAAATGGTTTATGAACTGCCATTTTGAATCCAAGATGGCGACGTTTTCAAAATGTAATATTTTAATAAACTACTCTTGATAATACACATTTATGCCAAATTTCGTATCTTTAGCTCAAACGGTGTGGAAAATAGATTATGAGGTCCGCCATTTTGGTTCCAAAATTGTGTCTTTGGAGACTGTAATATTTTTTGTAACTGACGGACGATAATGTACCGTCATTCTGTATTTCGTTTCTCTATCTCCAGCCGTTAAGGCTGTGTATTCTATGGAAATTTCATTTTGGCGGGTATTTTGGATCCAAGATGGCGTCTTTGGAAACATTTGTAATACTTTCCTAACCAACTAGTACTGCCATACCAAATTTAGTTATTCTAGCTCCAGCTATTTAGGTTGTGCATTCTATGGAAATTTCGTTTTGGCGGCCATTTTGGATCCAAGATGGCAATTTTTCAACATTTTGTAATATTTTCTTAGCCTACTAGCGTTGATGTACCTTCATTCCAAATATCGTTTTTCTAACTTCAACCGTTTAGGCTGTGTATTCTTTGAAATTTTATGTTTGGCGGCCATTTTGAATAAAAGATGGCAACTTTTTCAAAATGTCGGAATGTTTTCTTTACCTACTTATCATCATCCACCTTCGTTCAAATTTCATGTTTCTAGCTTATTCCGAACACCCTAAACAATATGATGAGCGAATCAGCCTAAAATACTCAATTTCAGGTGTCCACAACTCTAATAGACCCTATGCTTCAAGCTACGAATATGAAATTTTGCACACCTGCACATATTTGCCATATCTCCTTAACTATGGAAGCTCATATTCTTAAGTTTAACATCTTTCTTATTACGGGGCCTCGAAATCGCCTATTTCGTCGAAAACTCTTGTTCCTGTACAACATGCTTCTGGCAGTGCTGACGTTTTGTGACGCGGAGAACTTGGCTGCATGCACTGCCGCGCATGTTGATAGTACTTGTTCAAGCAGTTTGAAAAACGAGGAATCATCAGCAGTTAGTTGAGAACTCTTATCTATCCAGATTTAAAACCTCTTTTGGTCTACCTACAACAAAGCTCCGAACTCGGCAGATAACCTGTAAAATAATGTGGGAAGTCCTGATTATGAATGAGAGAAATCAGATTCCAGTACCAGTTCAAGTTGGATTTTAGAAGTAACCATATTCCACGATATGGGCTTATTCCCTAATTTGAATACATCTAGTTTACGAAAATTCCGTTTGCTGTGATAGGTAGAATTCATCTTCTTCGGTGTCTACAAAATTGAGCTGAGTAAGAAGTTGACACTTAGTACTTACAAGGGAAGTAAGCAGTGGTTAGTCGAACATGAAATTGTTTGGTATGCATTTCAAAGATTAGTTAACGTTCCGTAAATATCATAAGGGAAACCTTTGCTTTCTTGGTGAAAAGTTATATGGCTTGAAATATTGAGAGCAGAAAAATTTAGTGTTTGCGCTCTAAACAATAATAATATTTATGTTGGTTAAGTGTATGAAATGCTAAAACAAACAGGAAGCAATGTTTTGTTTTGCTACGTGATGTGCATTACGCTGACTTTCCACAACCAATATGAGCTTTCACTACAATATGTTAGTGAATTGAAACTTTGAAAATGGAAAGGAATAAAGAAAAACTTATCTTGAAGGAAAGCAAACTTCCGCCTCTCAACGAGCGATTCGCAGCTCCACCGAATACTTTACACTAAAAAAATAGAAGACACAACGTTCATCCAAAAAATGGAGGCAGCTGAGCTGCCTCCACTTTTTGGATTAAACTACATTCAGCCAGTTTTTGGTTGAACGTTTTACTTTCTGTAAAATTTCAAAATGCGTGTAAATATATATACATATATATGATTGTTCCAGCGTATTTCATTCAAACAGAGCATTTTTTAAAGTAGAAAAGAATAAAAGGTAATATTCCTTTAAAATTAAAAATTAAAAAAAAATTGAAGTGGTCGGGTTTTGATCCAGGGTTCACTAGCACACTGGTCAGACGCTCTTGCTACTTAGCTACGAAGGCAGTTGGTGTTTCTGGCTTTCCGAGTGATATCTATAGCTAGGGTTTTACTGCGGAGTAGGTTAATCATGAATACATTTTTTGATTTTACTACGAGGAATGTATGAAGAAAGGAGAGATACGTTTGCTGCAGTGTAAAGATTCATACCTAACTTAATTTCTCTTTCCGTCAATGCAATCCTTGCCGTCTAGGTCCACCAGTGAACTGTTTATGTTCACAGTGTAAAGGCAATATAAACACTCAAAATGGCGGGGCGTTCAGTGATAAGCAAGTAACGTTACACCTGTTACTGGATTATAAAATATCCAACTAAGGCTTAAACTTCATCCACAAAAAATATGACCATGTATCAAGCAGGTACTCTGTAGTGGCATGACTGAAGCTGAAAGAGAGAAGAACGTTCCATCTTCTACTGCAGTTCTACAAGGTTGTAACTCTAGGATCTCCTACATACCTGGCTTCTATGCTGGAATCGGTGCAGCTCACTCACAATATGAACACCAGCTCGAAAATCAATGCTGCCCTGCGAATACCAAAGCACAGATCTCAGACCTATTCTAAATCTTTTGTGGTGTTCGGAATCAAGCAATGGAATAATCTTCCTTCGGTAGTTCGCACAGCTAGCTCCCTAAACAGTTTTCGAAATAAGCTTCATAGTCACTTTCTGTCACTTACTCATAGCGGTGTAAAAGAATGTTAAATTTCATTTTTTTTAATTATTATTTTTCTCCATACTCGTGCTTCAGTTTGTATCTTCGTTTCAAATGCGGCACATTTAATATGTTTTGTCTTTATCCTTGTATTACTCATCAATTTTTTTAACTTGTCCTTGTGTGTATGTGTTTGTGGGGGGTATTTGGGGGTGGGGATGGAGAGGGTTCTAAATTGTGTCTGTATCGATAAAGTGGGAAGGGAGGGAAAATGAGAAGGAATATAGATTCATTATAATATGGAAGGGTTCATGTATTACTATTGTATTCTTGTCGTAATTGTAGACTAATGTGTGTGTATTGTGTCTGTATATATGTTTTATCAACTTAGAATTTTGTATTTATGAGTATTTTTCGTCTGATATATAAATTATGTATCATGGTTAAGTGGAAGACAAGGTTATCAGCCTTAACTTTTCCCATGTAAGATAAAAGTCTATTAATAATAATAAAAAGTACGTAACCTCAAAATTCCTTGTTTAGCTTACACTTTGATTAGAAAATGACCAAGTTTTAAGCGTAAAATAAGTTGAACGTTCACGGACAAATCACTCTGGCCAGCTTCAACCCATTTTCAGTTAACGTTAAGCTATTACTAAGAAAGTGTTTAACTTTAAAATGGAGTTAATTTTACCAATCTTTCCACTAAAAGGCTTACACTATATCCACGCTTAAGAGTAAATAAAACAAAACGTTAATTTTCGACTTTTATTACTCCATAAAGCGGAGTAACTTTCATCCATTTCGTGTTTCCACTTTTTACAGTGTAGACGGCTATCTGCTAGCCAACGCTTCGGAAAGAGTTTTTATGTTCCACCTAGGTGTTTTCTCGTAGATGACTCTAGAAATCTTACCCCCAGCAAAGTTCACTTCTTTGTTATTGTTATGACAAAAATGCTTCCAAGTTAGTCATTGCATTTGAAGCGTCAACGCTAGCATCATCTCACATTGCACTCCGAAAGAAACAGTTGTGCATCTTTTAATTGACAGGTATTAACTCATACGTTCAATTGAAATTAACAGCTTGTTTGGTTAAGAATGTTCACTAGAATACATCACATTGTGAAGTGACAATGTTACTAGCGCCAAATGTGTGCGAACACTAAAAAAACACTTGTTTGGTCTCTGATCAAGAATTATTATCTAAAACGAGAATTGGACGACAAGAATCACTAGTACTACCTGATTCTTGGGAGCTGTTCCTGACCATAAATCAATTGAAGACTTCTTGCCAATAAACAAACCTTGCAAGATTGAAAACGTTCCTGCTTCTGCCTTTGAAACTTCAAATATCTTAAATACTACTCCAAAATATGCACGTGTAAGAAAGGAATGAAGCTTAGTAAGTTCTAGAATTAGAAAACAGCTAATTAGAGGTAACAAAAGATGAGACAATTTACATAGTGGCGTCCTAAATCGTATAGAGTTTTCCTAAAGTGTTCCCGTGACTATATCTAATAAAGCTCTGAGATCGGGAACTAAGATTTGGTGGAAATTATGTTACGGTTTGTTTGGGTTCAGGAATGTTATCGTCATCAAACTAGTAATATTTGTTTTGGTTATTTAACTCGCGAGATCTTTGTTTGCTCTCTTATTCCTGACTCAATGTATACTTTGGTATATTGCCTTTCCCGGTTGCTTGCAATTACTTGCTGTTTGATACGTTTATTATCTCACTACGATATTATTTACATAGATTAGTTAAATCATACAATAACAGATTACATAAATGGTGCAATGAACCGACTTCTTCCTTTGCATACAATGTTCCACTGAATTGAAATACAAATATACTATTTTGGATCATGTTTCCCTTAACCTTTTCCTTGGATCCTCTACACTATATTTTTACAATTTACTCGTCCTATGCCGAGCCGATGCCTAATCGTAAAAGAACTGTCCTAACTCGACCCAGGCCCTTTTCGCCGTTTCTGAAAGCTGAGGTCCCCGCCGATGGTACAATGCCCGGTAACTTAGTCTGGACCCCCTCGGTTTACATTATGGTGTATATTTGTCTATGGAACTATTTTGTTTGCTATCTACTGTCGTTTTAAAACTCTAATTAACATTTCAAACAAATCTAATTCCATGTTAGTAGCTCTGTCTTGGGCATTATTATGGTGCTTCCTATTGACTAATGGTGATGCGCAAAGTACCAAAATTATAAAATGCAAAGAAAGAGATTGTGTATGGTTATGGTACATATTCACTGTTTATGGTTAATCTAGAAACCTAAACGTCAGAAACTTAAACGTACGGTACGTCATATGATACTGCCACAAATTAGTATTCACCATCTACAGATTAGATAATATGTACTAAGAAATAATAGAATTACTTGAATATTGTTCCTATGTTGGTGTTTTACAATGGGAATATTCATAGCATATATAACCATTTCAGTTAGCAATACACAATGTTAATATTGAAACTTGTTGGAATACAAAATTCAACGGCTTATAACTAGAAACAGGCCTCTATTTGAACTATTACCAGTTGTATCGTCTATCTTAATTACATCAGCCTGGTGATTACAAGAAGTGCTACAAGTCTTACACGAAATTAAATGAAGTGTTGCCAACATTACAAATTATTATATATCTCTGCGAAATTATTAATATCTACTGAGTATTGTTGTATGTTTCACGTTATTCGAAGTCTTTGATATCATGCATACCATTATTATTCGAGTTTCTTATGTCTTTAATTTTTAAAAATTCTTAAAGATAATATTACAAGATAATATGACATTCTGGCAACGTTGCTTTGATCGTTCAGATCTATTGTATGTTTTCATCTTGTTTTTGTTTTTTCAAAGTTTGCAATACTGTATTCCGTGCATGCTATAATACTTTCTGTTTCATGTGCTCTTTCAAAAAAATGTAATAACCTGACGTAGTGCCATTTGAAAATGGTATATACTAAGTTGCCAACATTGTTTTACTTATGACAACACAGGGTCTCTGGATGATATTGGATAGCCTCTACATTCTATACCAAGCCATGAAATTTCATTTTGATTGCTTAATTGAATACGAAGATATTTAGTTTAAAATATCGATGTTCCCTTATTCCGACTTCACAATTCTGATAATTTTATTGAGCCATAACTCGGAGATTTATGGCCATCAGTAGCTACAACTTTGCCGAAAGCCATTCCGTGTAGATTTTCTAAACCAGTTTTACAATTGGGAAACATTCCTTCTAAGTGAAATTGCTATTATCTAAATTATCTATTATTTAGATTACTGAAATTCTACTGTTGAAAGTGCCTTTGATTCCGAAGCAGAATGGATTCGTTCTTGTGAGTTAGTTGCAAGCTCAAGATTGTATATTCGTTAAATTATAGTAGTATTTCGATTCAGTAGGGATGATATTGTAGTATTTTGCTCTTAGAATAATTTGGATAGTAGTAACTGAAGAGTATAGGGAGAGAAGGGAGTAGGTGCATGAAAGATTACTTCTCGTAAAACGAATTCTAAAGTCTAACTCTTCCATTCATTCCTGTGTATTTCGTATTTTTATAACCCCTAAAACTGTGTGATTAATTGCGCTTTGGGATCAAAACTTTCTGAGGTGTTGGATGTCATTGTGTAGTACCTGTTACGAGTGCAAACTCATTTTTTTTTAATGTGTATACGTCCTTCTTTCCCTGTACTCTTCAATTATTTGTAGACAGGAAGTGCTTGTAGGGCACCACTCAAGGATGCGAAAAAAAAGGTGCTTAAAACGTCAAATGCCCTCACGGTACATTTCTAATACTTGTAACATCGTTTTGATATGTTTTTTATTATTATTTATTATTGTTATAACGCGACATTCTCCAGAAATCGAGATTCTGTGAAACTCAGTAATTTCTTACAAAAATGTGCCAGAAATAACTTTCTCTGCCTTTGTTTGGTTCTTGAAGCGCTTCTAAGTTTCTATCCACATTCATATTTTAACAAATTTATGTTGTTTGACTATGTGAACACCATGAAATTAAACTTATATTCATTATCATGCTTCAGATATGTTCTTAATATTTGTGTTTAGTTTTTCAGTTAATTTTCATCAATTAACCTTGGCAATAGTGTAGTTACAAACATGAATCGTAATTAAATTGGAAGGAAACCTATTAGTATGAGAACTACATTTACTGGAATACGTGAAACACGTTTTTTGATCAGCTCTAAGGATTGACAAAAATGTTGTAAAAAAGGTGTAAAGCTGGTAATAATGAAGGTGACCTTCGAATGTGCTAGAAAGGAAGCAGCCATCTTAGTCTTGTTTGAGTGGAATTGCAAGGGAGATGTCAACTTATTGTTGAATAGCAGAGTCAGCATCAGGTGTGCCTCACTTATTCATCATCAACGTGTAGTAAATGTACATATTATTATGATGTTGTTACACCTTTGTTCCTATCGTCTTCACGTATTTCGTGATACCCCTTGGCACGATACAATCATGTCCTGACGCCTTTTCGACGGCGCTCTCATATTTTCTATTCGATCCATATTCCCTTTGTCACTCCATCCACTCTTCTTAAAATAAATACTTCGGCAAAATACATATTTGTTTGTCTCTGTAGAATATTCAATATTTATTAACTTATGCTTTGTTAACACTTTAATGAATAATTTTATAGGTAATATTTTTTTTAATATTCTTGGGCAACGATTTGTTTGGCTCGTAGACGAACCTTTCATTTTTCACTTTTATGAGGGTCCACTCTTCAACGAACTTTCACCAGATGAGGTCATTGTTTCGTTTACTTGTAGGAAGTGCGAAACCAAGTTCCAAGTGCTTGTTTAGTAGTGTATTGGTCCTGCTATCTAGTTTCATTATAGTGATCAAGTGAAAACGGAAATATAATCAAAATGTAAAACTTCTGTCAGTGAGTTAGTGTGCTTCTTTGATTTCAAGCGAATGTTTTCGTGCTATCTTATTAATTCAGAGTCGACCTAACAAGCCGATGGCAAGTTTTTCAAAGATCGGAAATTGCAACAATTTAGCAGGGATTCTGCAGGGATGGGGTGGGGTGGGGTGTAAAGCCGTAACTGGGAGGGTGTACGGAGAGTTTGGCAGGGTTTTTATTTATTTTAATTGTAAAAAACGTTAAAGTGATCGAGAATTGGGGGGGGGGGTCTGATACCCAACCATTCGGCAGAATGCTTATAAAGCTACAAACACCAAGGCAATTCACGAGGTAACAAGCACAATATATGGAATATTCATTTTGATTCTCTATCGAATATAGATTAAGTATTGCTACAGACTGTAACCTATCGGATAGAGTTTCCATAAGCCATTTTCTACGAATCTAAGTGTACATCAATTATGTGTAGAGAAGGGTACTATATCCTTTGAATACCGCTAAATTTATATAGAGATTCTACGAAAAAGAATAATAAATTGAGCCTGGGAGAACTCTGTTCATAAAGAACAAAATTACTAGATTATTGATTATTCTTTACCAGTGGAGGACAGTAAAGTTAAAAATAAAGGACAACTGTAGATTCTTCTTCCAATGGAGGACAACAAGTCTGAGATTGATAGACAACTACGGCTACCTCACATTTAAAATCCGAGAAAAAGACGCCGAAGAACAGAAGAATTTTTTACTTTCAAATTTCAGTTTTTAGAGGGTAAGTTACACAAAATGTTAATTTTTTCTTGTATCAAATAATAAAATTTAATGTAAATGGAAAGTGGTCACTAAATGATGAACCATTTGCTTCATATTTGGGTAACGAACCTTTGATTAAAATTAAGAATTTGGATCACAGGAGTACGAATATGTGTCAATTCGGAGATTTTTAACCTGGTCACTACAGAATGAAGGACATTTCAAGATATTTAGAAAAGGAGCGAGGACAGGACGACAAGATGAAGAAAAGAAGGCATATCCTCTAAAAGAAGGACGTCTAATACTCCAGTAAGGAACTGAACTATGTATATAAGATATAAAGTAACTTGTTAAAACCAATAAAGAATATTAGACTCGAAATTTACCTGTTGAAGATAGGCCTAGTCCCACGACCACTGGAGCTCTCTCTATATTATACCGGTTTCTTCGAGACGAAAAAAAAATCACTCCGCGCACATGCGAAAGTATTACATGAAAAGGCAAAATATTTATTACCATGAATATGAATAATGAAACTTCAACAACGGAAAATTTAGTTTCCCTTTGTTGTCTGGTTTTGTTAACTGTTTCGTAAGAATGTCATTACGATATCGTTAATTTTAAATGCAATAAAAAGTTTTAATATAACATCTGAATTTAGGTGGCCACTACATGACTAGTAGTTATTTTTTTACAGTTTGGATTACACCATTCGATTACTTTATTCAAGCAGCCTTTAGAACCAATTAGGTCTGAACTCTATTGCCTAAAGCCCTACTGTAACAGACAGAAGAGAGAAAAATAAACAGATCAATATCAAAAGAGGTACGCAAACGTGACGGCTAAAATAAAATACAATAACCTTTATTGTATCTTTGTCTCTTTTTGAAGTGTATTCTTATAATATTAATTATTTTAAATCTAATAATATAAGAAGTTATTTGTTTTCTTCACTGTATCGCACCATTTCATTTATTTAATCAATTCATATGAAAGCCACTTATAGGGATCGAGATCCTTGGCTCGAGCGAAATCTAATGTAAACTCAGATTCATAGAAAATGACCGATAGGTATACTCAGTGCCAAAAGTTTGAAAAGGAAGAAGGGATAAGACGAAGTAGGACCTACTCAGCAGTGGGAGGAGGCTGCAGAGCAATGGTGAATAGTGAATATAGCAACTAATTCGTTTACCAATAAGACAAGACGAGAGCATCGTGCACGGAATTTCAGAACTGAAAGTGTAAAAATACATGACCGCACCTAACCTTACATAACCTCCACTAAGCCATGGTCACTAATTTAAGAACACCATCTATTTATTCAATAAGCCAACGCCTTAACCACTTTCCTTTTTATTTCTCGATAAAGATTTACAAACACTACCTCTTACATACAACAGTAAATGATCAAAATATCAACTTAACATTGTATTCCCATTAATAGATTGCCCTATGATAGCATACATTTTTATTCGACAGTCGTGTGAGATTTCAAAAAATCTTGACAATTAAGTATTTTTATACAGTTTAACAGAATCTGTACACTTCAATTCCAATATAATACACTGTACATATGGTTGTAGCTTATAAACAAATTAAAAATTTACGCTTTTTTGGAGGAAAGTATGCGTAATATGGAAACGAAATGAGATTATGAAATTCTAAACTATGGAGAGGTTGTCTTACAATCCTACCAAAAATAGTTAAATATTCCTTCCTTATATTACCTACTTGTTTACATGTGGTAAGTTTATCTTTGATAGACTCTTCTTCGCCGCATAGTTTACATTTATTATCTTGAATAATACCATATTTATATAATAAATCGCCGGTGGGATAATTTTGATTAACTATAAAATACCAGCTTTGATGTATAGAAGGTTCTCTCCTTAAAGGTCAGTGCTTAAAACAACAAAATCTACATTGGTATTTATAGTCTTATACTGAATGATGTCTCGTAATTCCGTTAACAAAATGTGTAGAGGAGTGGAACTACTAAGACCCCCCCCCCTGTCCCTTATGAATTTGTCAGAATAATTCATTAAACGAAGTGTTATACATTTTAACACCAACTTGATATCTAAATTAGTAAGACTAATCATTCTTAGAGAGTCAAAAGACGTCTGGCATGGTGTTTTTGGAATCAAAATTGCCAAAATATCGGTAAATTCATTGGGTAAAGTTCTTGTTTGTCACAGTTCATTGAAAACGTCGCATAACGCCGGCAGTATGAAATCACTAAATGCTATATAAAACTATTTATTTAACCCATTAAGTCCACCGACCGAATGTGGGTTAAAAACCTGACGAAGTTTGTGAATTGTAAAGGTTGTTGAAGATTATTTTTATCTTCCGTTGTAAATGTTTATGAAATTACAGAGATAAATTCGTTATTTGGGTTCTAATCTATTTCATTTTTAAAAAAATTGCTTATAACCGGTAAAAACCTTTTCGTACACCTGTTCTTCTTCATAAATTATCCCATCATGATGCAGATATGAATTTAAGAAACTAGATTTTGCCCTTTGTTTTTCTTTTTTAACGTGCAAAATATTTGGTATTTGATTGTTACCTTCCTTACCGAGTCTACTTCTCTCTATGAAACCAATATTTTCCTTTCTATGTAGTGAAAGGATTTGTACTTGGATAAATTTTATTTTATGCAAAACGGGTTCACCGTTTTGTAGCTTAAGTACACATTCTTGCAAAATTCCATAATAATAATAAAAACGTTCTCTGGTTGTGTGTCTTTGTTGCCGCGCAAATTCCTTAATAACATATACTAGTTTCTTTTTACAATAAATCCACCAATCCCAAGGATGCCATTTTACCGTTTCGTAGTTGTAATTGTTGCCGAGTGAGTTTGATTAAAGCGTGAAAATCATCATTTTCTAAACACTTACTTGAAAATCTCCACACGAAAGTTGGTCGGTAGTGTTTGATAGATCGCATTTCAAGTTTACATATTAATGTTAAATGATCAGAAAACCAGGTTTGGATTAATTGAATATCTTTGATTCCAGCCTCCAATTGTTTTGATACATAAATGGCGTCAATTCTGCTTTTACTATTTGATGTATCAAAAGTATAACCCTTTTGATCTTTTTTTCAAAAAGGGCCATAAATCAATTAACTCAAAAGTTTTGACAGTTTGATTAAGACTATCACTATAATTATTTCCTGGAAAACTTTCATTATGATAAGCAGATGAATTTAGATCACCCATACCAATAATAGGCGTATTTTTATAACCTAAAAAAGTAGCCAGCTCATGTGAAGAAAAAAACCGTTCCCTTGTAAACGAAGCTGGGATCCAGAGAAAGCATAAACATTAGAAAAAACAACTTCATTACAACAAAAAGACAGTCTCCGACCATTGGGATGGTACCGTAAATCTCTAACATCCAGGTTTTTTCGTGCTAAGACTCCTACCCCCTGGCCTGTATCTTTGATTGTATTTTTAAAAAAATCATAATTATAAATATTAACATCCACGTTTCAATATCTTGAAGATGTAAGATATCTATTCCAAAATCTTGTATAAACTTTTGTATAGCTTTACAGTTAGTAGGGGAAAAGCTTGTACAAATGTTTGCTGTACCATAGATATAAACCTGCGTTATCTTACAAACATGCAAAATACTATTATCTCTGTTACACAAACAGAGAGAAGAAAACACGAACAACAGTAGCACACCAAGAACAACTTTAAAGAACTGCATAGCTGTTGGATGCATTTCTTCTGTGGTTTTGACACAAAACGCCTACAACTATAAACTATCACCGAAAATCCTTGTTCACTCGTTGTCCTCCCCCCGCTTTTCCTTCAGGAGTAGTCACAGTACAGCCTCGTAACCTGTACTGTCGTTGACTTGTCATTTTTACCTGCTGTTGACCTTCATCCTGTTGCTTTTTAGGTAGATTTCGAAGAAAATTCTACCTATTGAGGTCGGTACAATATCTATATCTATATATATGTTATGGCCACTATATATATAGAGATAGAGATAGATATGTTATGGCCACTATATATATATTAACACGCTAGTGCCCATAATTTTGAAGATATTTGAACCAAATTTTTATATGTTGTTTCTAGGCTTAATAGCTCGGATAAGTTCGTTAATGAGCAAAATCGGTCGCCATTTTGGATCCAAAATGGCCGCAGAACCCATTGTTGTATAGAAGACACAACCTAAGCCGCTGGGGCTGTTGAAATCTAAATTTGGCATAAAGATACAACATCACTGTTTGATTACGAAAATGTTACCTAATGAAATCAAAGACGCCATCTTGGATCCAAAATGGCGGAAGAAAGAAATCTATTTTCCATATCATTTGAACTAGAGATATGAAATTTCGCATAAAGGTGTATTGTCACTAGTAGCTCAATAAAGTATTACGAAATCTTGAAAAAGTCGCCATCTTGGATCCAAAATGGCCTCCGAACCCATTGCTGTATAGAATACACAGCCTAGATGGCTTTAGCTAGACATATCAAATTTGGTAACAAGGTACATTATAACTTGTATGTTACTAAAATAGTACATGATGTATCCAAAGATGCCATCTTGGATCCAAAATGGCGAACCTAAAAATCCATTTTCCACACCGTTTAAGCTAGAGATACGAAATTTGGCATACAGGTGCATTATGACGAGTAGTTTAGGGAAATATCACAACATTTGGGAAAAGTCGCCATTTGGGTCCAAAATGGCCACCAAAAATCCCATTTGCACACTGTTTGAGCTGGATAAATAAAATTTTACTTGAAGGTGTACTATCACAAGTAGGTCACGACAATATAAGAAAACTTTCAAAAAGTCGTCAACTTGGATCCAGAATGGCCGCCCCAGAAACACAAATTCCAAATCATTGAAGGTAGAGAAACGAAATTTTCTTTGAAGGTATATGACCAAGAGTAGGTTACAATAAATGGGGCAAACCTCCCTTTGGGGCCGCAGCCCCATGTGGGAGGGTGCAGATGGACACCATGTTGGTGTGTAGTGCTACAGGGAGATTTTGGTTTAAGATAAAAGAGGCGTATCCTCTGAAAAGCACTGAAGTTGGGGGCGAACCCCATACAGGAGTCTAGGGACAGCGCTCCCAGCGAAACAAGGCGAGATTTGAATTTTTGAAAATATAAAATTTGTAGATCTACCTCAGCCTGTAGGCCTGCCGGGAGGGATTTTTTTAATTGACACTGATTCGGAAAGTATAGTTCCTTGCGTATTTCGCTTTTTTCTTGTTTGTCACGAGAGAAAAGTTGACTATTTGATTCGATAGAACATGAAATGTTATTATCGGTTTCTTCGATGTCCATGAGTTGTTCAAATGAATCGAGTTTATTTTGAACGTCATATGGTTGGAGCACAATTTCCTCGGCCTGTGTTTCGTGCATATTAACACCCAAAGTACATTGTTCATTTTGGTTTCCAGTATCTTGGTGGTCCAGTGGTTCAGAATTTTTTTCGAAAACGATTACCTCGTACTTTGCAGCAGCAAAAAGTGCTCCGGCAGCTTGCACAGGTACCTGCTCTCCATTCTTCCCGCCGTCGAACTGTTGCGATGATATACATTCGGAACTTCTGGTATGTTGCTTTTCGGGTTCGACCTCTTGGCTGGAGAGGATGACGTCCAATTCTTCTGGTATCGAATTTGTTTTAGGTAAACGTCCTAATACTGGAAAACTTGTCAAATCTAAATGGAACTCATCTGTGTTCAACTGGTTAAGCGGCTTTCATACGAAATGCCCTGTTGCTTGTTCATGTTAACGTTCATTTTTTTCTTTGCATTCGGCTACACAATGCCCCTCTTGTCCACATCTAAACCATTTATTTGCATTTCCCACGTGAAAATCTAATACTCTGAAACCAAAAATATTTAAGATCGGTGGAACCTGCTTTTTCAACTCTGAAAAAATCACTTTACGCTTTCCCGAGTACACTTGCAGGGGACATGGGTGTCTATAGACATCCTGTATGACTTTTACAACTGTTCCATAGGACTGCATATAAAAGGCTACTTGTTGATCACACGTCCAAAGGTAAAGGATGTAAAGTGATACCCGTTGTTTGTTCATTTACTAAGGACACCGAAATGTTATACGTTTGATCGTCATCATGAAATTCCACTTGCCTATTACAACTATTCACTAACTTCTCAGCTAAAACCAACGAAATTACTCGAAGGAATACCGATTTAGTGTAAGAATCCACCTCAAGACTCACAACGTTATCTATAGATAAATTAAATAGCTTAACAAGCCAATGTTGCAAATCCAAAATTTATGTTGTTTTTTTTTAAGATAAATAGAAAAATCAAAGCTTAACGAATTTTGGAGAAAAAGTTTTTTCTTTGCCCTTCTTGACTAGTTGAGGCCATACTACTTATTGGCAATAAGCCACTTGAAAGTTGAAAACACTGTGTTCTCTTCAACTAATGTGAAAACTATATCACTAAACAAACTAACTTGAAACAAAAAACACTCAATAGAAGAATGAAACACCAAATTTGCTAATCACACTCTCAACTAGGCTTGTGCCCTAGCAGGAGCATTCATTTCGCGCTCCACTCCACACGAGTGTTGAACACGAACTGACCACTGATCCACGGTAGTAACTTGCATATTGTGGTTTGGCCGTTGTATTTAGAGTGCATGTGTTATGTAACGTGCCAGTAGTGACGCGTGCAATATGGCGGCCTGCATTAAATTCCGAAACCGACAGTCTCTATAAGACGAGAGTGACACCAGTGCGAATGTAATTGAATATTTATTGAGTGTGTTATGGACGAAAACATGTTGTTTGAGGGACTCTTCGATATAATTTTCAGTGTTTTTCAAAACACCAACAGATAGGTAGCCGTAATTTTGACATTGAATTTATTTATGACTTTTAGGCATCTCAGGTTCAGGCTGAGTTAAGATGGGGGACAGGATGTTGGAAGGTAGTCGGCCAGGGGTTAGTTAGGTACCATCCGGTCATTTGCCTAGTGTGACTGACTAAACAACCTGGAAAAACATCAGTTAGCTTGGGCGGCCGTTGGTACCTTTCAAAGTAGACCTTCCGAATACTAAACCAACGTTCTGCCAGCGAAGCTGCAGCCGGTCGGTAAGTAGTGTTGGTACAAATGCCAAGTCATAGAGTTTTCAGTCTATTTATCTTACGCCTAATCGTGTCATAAAGAACTATTTTCAGCATTACTACTGAGCGAAATCAAAGATGGTATACTTTTGGGATAAGATGGTACTTTGAGGTGAGGTAAGATGGGGTATCAGACTTTTATAGGCATATAAGATATTCCCAAATCCGCTTAATGCAAGTGTTTGTGTATGTTTGTGTGTGTGTGTGTGTGTGTGTGTGAGAGAGAGAGAGAGAGAGCGTATGTGTATGTGTGCTGGGAGGAGAAGAAGCAGACGACAATTTTGTAAACCTAAAACAGCAACGAAAAGCTAAGACTAAACCAAGATACCAAACTCTTAAGACTGTAATATATTTCGTATTTGCATACTCTAACAAAACTCACTGCTTTTGTATAACCTGTTCCTTTAATCTGTTTTTGGTTTGTATATTTTAGTTTTCATCATCATAATAACAGCATAACACACAATATTTGATTTACAGATATCTTACCCCACCTATGGTGCAAGGTACCAAACTGCGTATATACTTTTGGCACTCATTGTACATTTCCTAAGTCCGATGACAAGTGTCATATGGCGATGCTGAACCTGTATTCGATATAGATTTAAAATAAATGTTTCGTATACTGTACTTGCCACTTATATTACCTTAGTAGACCTATTGCGAGATTGAGTAACTTTCATTTCATTTTCCATTTACCATTTTCTCTGAATCTGAGCGTACTTAACATCGACATCGTTATGTTAGCAGAGCTGTGCTAATGGTAACAGCTACTTTAAAACAAGTTTAAGGTTTTCCATTAGTTCCGATTGTCAGTTTTTATTTTGGTCTTGCAAATAAACCTATCGATGGTTCAAACTACTTTCGCGAGCAAACTTGATAGAGGAGTAGGGTACATCAAAAAACCACCACAAAGCATGATTAAAAGCTCTTTCGTCAATAAAGAGGGCAGTGGCCGAAGGTTTTATTAAAAAAATAAGTAATTAAATTTTGATCTTGGTCGTAAAACACACGTTTATTTGTAAAAGGCTTGAAATAATGGAAAATAAATACACATGAATGGATACTGGGTTAATGGGCTATCTTTTAGAGGATACGTTTGTCATGACCGTCATCTTGAAGTCGGCCATCTTGAAATTTGGTCAATTTTTTTAAATGGGAAGGGTGTCATGTAATATATCAATCTGGACTAGAATTCCACCAGAAATACATTGGTGAAGTCCGTTTTGCCATACATATATTTTTGAGAGATATAATAATATGTGACATTAGTATGCATAGTTGATTCGAAACTCTGAAAATACTCTGTTCTTCTTGCAAAATTACAAGATATGAAGACCCAATGCATAAATAATCAGTACTTGGGGCCACTTACCCAGTTTCTTTCTCAGAAGACAAATGCCGCATTACATTTTATTTTCAAAATAACATCCTGGCAAAGTCAGAGATTTTGTGCAGACTTATAGCACATAGCCAAGAAATGAAAATTAGCCATTGCCTTGAAATCATTTAAAATTAGGATTATCCAGTAGAGTCGTTGTATAACTCTATTATTAAAATAGAAAGTCTAGGTCCTAACACAAGGAGCCATTTTATTCAGCATTTTGGCCGCCATCTTGAAAAATGGCGGAATGTATATTTTATTTCCTTCCAAATAAATATCTCATGAATGAATGTATCTACACTACTGGAGTTTTTTATTTCTTCTTATTTTGCTGTATGTTTGGTGCAATATCGTTATGTTTTGCTCTTCTTTTGTTTGTAGTGGTTCGCATTTTTCCCCCCTGATTTCTTCATCATAAATGTCAGTAATTAAAAGAAAATATTCTGCTTCGGGATAAAGTAGTTCAGGCATGATCAACAGCAACCCCGAAGTGTAATGTAATTTTGTACGGCCCGCGGCTACATATAATTGTAATATGTAATCAAATTTAATTTAAGAACTTACCTTTATAATTCAGAATTTTATATTGTTCTTCCAGTAGTAAAATGATTTAACAATGATAGTAATTAGATATTGGGTAAGTGCAAAGCTTCTACCCGTTTTGACCTGAGCAAAATGTTGCCAAAAAGCCTTAAATAAAAATTCAAATACCACCCGTTTTGTCACGTTACAGGTTGGCGGAATAATGACCTCACAGGTGGCGCTGCCAGTGCGTGGATCAGTATCCACGTAACCGGAGGGACATTCGAGCAGTGACAGGCAAGTGTGGACGAGCAGACAGGGACAGCGTATCGTGTCGGTGAAACAGAGACCGATAAGGAGAACATCAGGCACTGTTTATTTTTTGAGTTCGATAAACGCTGTAATACGGCCACTGTCTGTCGCAACATTTGGCAAGTGTATAGTGAGGATGCAGTTGACGATAGTACATGTCATCGGTGGTTTCGAAAGTTCAGGGATGGAGACAGGAGCTGTCGAGATCAACCACAGTCTTGACGTCCATAAGTGTTTTCTGAAGCTGATCTTGACCAAATTATACGAAACAACCCGAATCGAACCGTATAGGAATTAGCGGAAACATTCCAGGTACACAGAACAACAGTTGAAAGACGACTTGAATTGCTTGATTGCACTTCAACATCAGGTGAGTGCAACTTAACAGTAAGGTTGCGATCCTATCTGTTGCCTCGCTCTCTGGGTACAAAAAGAACGGGTCCCTGTCACGCATTATCACGGGTAATGAGAAGTGGGTTCTATATCGTAACGTAAAGCGTTGAAGGACCATGTGTCGCGTTTCTGAGCGGCCTCCGTGGAAGTCTAAACCAAAACTTCATCCCAAGAAAGGTGTTTAAGTGTGTGGTAAAGTTATCCCCTGTGCTATGTGTACACGACACATGGAGGATGTGGAGGTATCGCTCCATATATCGTCGACCAACGACAGGATGTGAAGTCTCCACGCTCGACCTCCCCCTTTACCTACCAAGGTGCCCAGGAATACCAGACACACTTAGTTCCAATTTGAAAGGAGGCATCTCTGAAGTCTCCAGTGTCCTGGCTGGGATTTGAACCCAGGCTGCCCGATTCGTAGTCATACAGGCTACCTCCTTAGCCACGCACACGGCGACTCCAGTTAAGTGTGTGCTGGAATATCAAAGCTATAATTCACTGCCAGATTCTGGAACCTATACAAACCATTAATGCCACTTTCTACTCTCAACATTTGAAGAGGTTGCGAGTAACTTTGCGATCGATGCGGCCAGGCTTGTCGATCGCAAAGGAGTAAACATCCACCATGATAACGCCAAGTCGAATTCGTCTGTCATCACCCATCAAAAATGTATAGATTTTGTTGGAAGTTTGACCTCACCCGCCGTATTCTCCTGACTTGGTCCCTACAGACTACCATCTGTTTCGTCCTTTGCAGAACTCCTTTGCTCGGAAAATCTTTGATGATGTAGAGACTGTGAAAACTGCCGTACAAGAGTTCTTCGACTCCAAAGTTAGAAATTTTACCGGTGTGATGTTCAACTCCTACCAGAAAGATGGCAAGAGTTCATCGATTGCAATTCTGCACTGTCCTAGATGAATTCCGTTGTGGGTTGTTCGTACTTCTGTGTACACCAAAAACTGGTAGAACTCTTTGCTCGTGCCCAATAATGTTACATATAACTATTGCTGTGAAAAAATGCTGAGTTTGTTTTTATTTAAGTTCTGTCTAAAAGTGCGCGGCCAATGTCGTTACCATTCATCATAATTTGACCTTCGTATAGAAAGAAATTGGCCACGCTTGTCGTAGTTCAACGTAGTGGAAGATCCTAGAGGCGTATCCTAACAAGCATTTGCAGGAGATACTTTTCTCCAAACCATGGCAATATCAATTAGAACTTGATAAGTTGGAGCATATGACTCTATCTCAAACTTTACCGAAAAAATACTTAATTGGCTAGTAAAAGGGATGTTATTAATGGGATGTTATTATATATTCTCTTCTTAATCTCATAATAGGGTTCAGTCAAGCACCGGCACATTCTATTTCATGTGTTGTTTGCGCTCAATTTGACTCGCTTATTCAGATTGATAAAGATCGAAATGTATATACAGATCATACCACGTGAAATTTAGTTGAATTTGAGGTTGAACATGAAGACTGTCGTACACTTTTCAGGGTTTGAGTGTAGTGAAGAAAATGATTTTATAGTTACAGAATTAGCCATAGTTAATCCTGATGCTAATAGTTCTAATCTGGCTTTTCAAACCTCCCTTTCCAATAACAAAAAATAAATTCCAAGTTTGAGATTTGCAAATGAATATTTAAGTTAGCATATATTTGGTTGAGAGTTGATTGAAGGCGAAATAGAATATGAGAAAGCTAAAAACATACTTACTAAGTATATCTCCTACAGTGAAAGTGTATATACGCATGGAAAAGCACATCCAGCTTTTTAGAGTCTCTTCCGCAAAGAAAAGTGATTAATTTAGAAGATATTAAGTGTCCAAAATATCGCTTTTCCAATGCAACGTTGTGCTCATCACCTTCATCAGTTTACAAGTTTTTGGTGTGTCTTAATAGAAGCTGCACTATATGCAAAGTTTTGAACACATTATCATCTAAGTTATTTTATCTTACCTAAAAACAGAACAGTGTATGAACAAACTCGAATTAGTGAAACTAGTTGTGTTGTGAAGTCATGAGATTTGAAAATTTGTACTTCAGGACTGTGCTAGTGCAAAAACACTTACTGGAATATATTCGTCAAATACGTTACCTAAACTTATCGAATATCCAGCAGCACTAATTGTAAATTTAAGTCCATCCTGTTCTCCTGGAACTCACTGGGCTGCTATGAATATGGTCGGGGAGAATATTTTGATAGCTTTGGAAATCTTAAGTAAAATGATGCAATTGTAAAATCACTTGTAAAAAAATATTATGAAACGAGAAGAAAAATGTAAATATTTTTTAATGTATATGTATAGTTGGAGCACCTGTTGCTTTTGTGTTTATTGTGATGTTTTGCTGCCGTGAACATAACAATTACATTTCAAATATTTGTGTAATGGATTTTTCTTCGCTTAAATTGTTCTTTGTTTCCTTGAACAATGTCTGCTGCTTCATCGAATGTTCTTAGTATTCTCCCACAAGATTCATCCTTTATGTCTAATGTGATTGAGGGCAAGAGTGTCGATTATGCAGCATCTTTTTTGTTAACCACACCGGTGGTTTAATCGGATAATGTATTGTCCTCTAATGTTTATGCCATGTTGCCGAAGAGTTCAAATGAATTTCCTTGCCCTCATTGCGGTAAATATTTTGCAAGTGCAAGAGGAATCTCTATTCATGTTGATAAAACTCATCAAGATTCTCGTAGAACGAGTGTATCATTCTCTACTGCTCCTGTTCTCCTTCCGGCATCGTCTTCTAGTCTAGTCCACAGCAATCCCAAAGTGCTCAACTCCTCGCTATCTGAAACTAAGAAGTTGCTTAGTAGATTAAAGTCTTCTTCTATTCCTCTCCTTCGTCGAGTTCCTCACGACCATGCAGTAGCGGATGCTCTCCATGCAGTGATTAGTCAAGCGGTCAGAACAAACGATGTAAATACCTGGATGGACGTTTTCTTTTTTTTTCTTATGCTCTTCTGTGTGTTCCACAACAGTCTGATCATGTGAATTAAGCACATCTCACTACTTGAATTAAGCAAAGAGTTCGTTATTGGCTCGACAATCATCGTAATGCCATTCCTTGCCCTTCGACAAAACGGCGGAAAACGAGCTCATCTACTGATTCTTTCAACATCAAGATGGTTGAAAACAAGATTGTTGATGGAGATATTCGTGATGCGGTTCGCTTACTTACCTCCGAT
The DNA here is from genome assembly GCA_022664845.1 of Lepisma saccharinum. Lineage (NCBI taxonomy): Eukaryota > Metazoa > Arthropoda > Insecta > Zygentoma > Lepismatidae > Lepisma > Lepisma saccharinum. The sequence goes on from JAGDQP010002125.1 coordinate 43,593, forward strand.
GACAAGTTGCACCAGACGCCAATATTTTGTAAGATTTAAAGTAAAAACATTAACCTTAATCTAATTCTTTCATTTTGCGGGATCCTCCTTCTTCTGCTTCCATAATGTCTCGAGTGTCTGCCTCCGAACTCTAGAAAGCTATCAAATATTTCCTTTCTGCATCAGCAGGTGGATTGGATGGTCTTCTTCCTTCGATTCTTAAAGATCTCTTGATGTGTAATGATGTCGACTTAAAAGATATAATTCATTACTTCTTTATGTGATTTTATTTCTATTATCTCTTCTGAGGAAGTACCTATAAATGTTCGTCCAATTTTCTTTGGTGCCCCCTTCATAACCTTATTAAAGAAGTGTGGAGGAAATCGTCCCATTGCGATCAGTAATGTGTGGCGTCATCTGACGTCAATAACTATATGTTTTCGAATTTGTGATTCCGTTAATACTTTTCTATCCCCTCACCGATTAGGAGTATGTCTTCCTTATGGTGACTAGGCTGCTGTCCTTAACGCTCGTATTTACTTTACATTTCAACATCCTCGTCCAAAAGCCATAGTAAAGCTTGATTTTCGAAATACCTTCAACGAATTAAATCGCGATGCCATGTTGATGGTGATTCAAAAAGATTTCCCGTTGATTTGTCATTATGTTTTTCAGTGTTATTCTCAACCTACTGATCTCTTTCTGGCTGATGACATCATTTCAACTTAACGGGGAGTCCAACATTCTGATCCCCTCGGTCCTCCTCTTTTTGCAATTACACTACAATCTATCGTCAATACAATAGCAACCGAATTGAACTTATGGTATTTAGATGATGGCACTATCGCGTACGATCGCGGACGTTCTTTCTACCTTACTTAACATTCGGGATGCATCTTCAAAAATAGGCTTACATCTGAATTGTTTAAATTGCGAAGTTACTTTTCTAAATGTTCAGCAAGACCTGAACGGTGCTCTTTATGGACTTGGCTCCCGGAATACGATTTATGACTTCTGCTTCGTCATATCTACTTGACTCCATCATTCCTACCTAGGAGCTTCGCAGTCTACTGATTGAGAAGATTTCTAAACTTGATTTTTTTCGTTTCCCGCTTATCTTTGATTTCAGCACATTCAGCATTCTATCTACTTGGTGCATCTTTTCCCATCCCGAGATTAATGTACTTTTTGCGTTGCTCTCCTTCTTGGTGGGAAGAGTCATTGTTACTGAGTTACGATTGTGTTTTACAGGCAGGCCTCGAATCTATCCTTAATTGTTCTTTGAGTGGCAAGGCTTGGTTACAGGCTACTCTGCATATTCGGTCAGGTGAACTTGGCATTCGTCTGGCCATGTATTTGGCGATTCAGCCGGACGCCTCTATTCATGATTGTTCAGCAAAATGGTCTACACTAAGTGGGTTCTCCTCTTTTGGATGTCAATAGCTCTCAGCCTTCTTGGGACCATCCTATCATCAAACGTACACAATCGCAGTTACTACATCCGCTACTTGTCTTAAAGATAAAGCCAGGCTACTAGCAGCGTATTCATCTGAGTCCGGTGCTTGGCTCCAAGCTTTGCCTTCTCCTCCTCTTGGTCTACATCTTTCGAATGCAAGCTTCCGTATTCCTTGCCTTACGTTTAGGAGCAGATGTCTGTGTACCTCACCTTGTCCGGCCTGTGGAGCATTCTTGGATCAACGGGGCCTTCACGGTCTCTCCTATGTCAGGAGTGCTGGTAGACACATGCGTCATTCTAGTGTCACTGATGTCATCCTCAGAGCTCTAGTTTCTGCTAATGTACCATCGGTACGAGAACCATCGGTACGAGCTGTAGCCGCTCCGACGGTAAGAGACCTGATGGAATGACACTAGTTCCATGGAAAAGAGGAATACCTCTATTATGGGATTTCACCTGCGCTGATACTTTCGCCATTTAAAATGTTACTCATTCTTCTTTAAAAGCGGGTGGTGCAACTGATCATAGAGAGGCCGATAAAAAACGGAAAAACTCTAATCTACTTGCTAGTTTTTTTGTTGTTTTTTTGCGATAGCAATTGAATCAAGTGGTACTTGGGGCACGACAGACCTTAATTTTATTAAAGATGTTGGTCGGCGATACAGATCGTTTCGAGTGATGCTCGCGTGACCACCTTCCTAATCCAGCTCCTCAGTATTGCAATTCAGCGAGGGAATGTATCTTCTATTCTTGGTACATTGCCTCCTAGGAAGGCATTCGATGAGATTCTCCTCCTTTAAATATGGTTTTTAAAGATTTTATTCAAATTTTATTAAAATTGGATGCTTGTAACGTACATTTTATGTATTCTAATACTTTATTTTTTAAAGATTTAAATTTAATTGTGGATTATAGTAAAACAAATCTTTTATTTATATGATTACAATTATTATTAAAAACCTCTTATTTTTATCAAAGTTGTTTCAAACAAAATTAAGAAACTGGAGTATAAGTATAATGTTTATTAAGAAGACTAAGTAAATTGATTTATAAAAACAAGTTTCACATGCTTCTTACATTTGCATGGCTGATAAGGTTTCTACGAGAATTTTCGATTTTTCATGTTTCATAAAATACTGCAGTTGTAAGCAGTTTCTTAGTGCATAGCCATTAACTTCGACAGGGTCATGACAAGTATACTTTGACATACCAATGTTTAAATTCAATGTTTTCAGCGCAGGACATTTTTTTCCATTCGATTTCTCAACACTTTCCAAGTTAAACACATTTTTTAATCCACTGTACTTTTTCAAGACCTTTACAAAAGAAGATAGCTTCACTTGTACACAGTTGAAATATTATTCTTCGAAATTGTGTAAGGTTGTATCCATTTGAAGTGTCCCATTCTAAATTATGAAAGGTTTATGTTAACCATTCCACTTGTTGTTGATACCCTAGTCCTAATTAAGTAATTTCACAAGGTAGTCTTACTAAACAGTGGAATAAAGGACTAGTTTCACACGATACTATATATAAATTCTCTCATAATAAATTCATGGGGAGAGATTTTGAAACCTTGCATGTCAATGATGTACTGTCCTAAAGACATGAATAAAGGTTTTTCTAGGAAACAATGTTCGTGAAAAACTTCAGGTATAAGTTGAGTAATGAATAAATAATGTAATGAATGTAATTCTTTACAGGTTTCATAAAAAAGAATTCATAGAAATACATGATCCTGTCGTTTGAAAATTTTAAAGTACTCAAGAAAATGTTCATTACTATTCACTTCTTTTACCAAATGTTTTGATAGTACTTTCCCTGTATTCCACACATATATACAGTTATTATGAGGGATATTTAATCTACAGTCATTACACTGAATCTGATTCTCCTTTAGATATGTTCGAAAAGTTTGTAGAACACATCCCTCCACTACATAAACAAAATTACAAGATGTACACAAAAAGTCTGACATTTTCACTTCACTTCCTTCTCATTCACTCCTGCTTTCCTTTTCTGTCTTTTTCCAGTAACATGTCCATTATAGTTGACATGTACTCTTTTACCACTCACCAAAGACCATATTTCATATTTCTTATTAACATATAATCATCAATAACTTCACGATTATCTTCTTCATATATATGATGAAGTTTACTTAATGTAGATAATTGTAAAATAATTCTCTGCACTGCTTCTTTGAAATGTTCTTCAATTTCTTCTCCTGTTACCACCTCACCTTTTAAATATCCTAAACATGCATGTCCTGTTTGATTGTATTCATCATAGAAACAACCATCCCATATCACAGGGGTTTGAGGATTAGACTTCTTTAACGCTTCTACCCATTGCTTTCTACACCTACACTTTAGAGTTTTCACTTGATCACTTACTCCGCATATTCTTCGTGCTGATGTTCCTGCTGTTGCTGCTGCTTTCACTATTGGTACTGCAGGTAAATATTTCACTAATACTCGGGCAGATTTCACCAAAGTTGATGATACTGGTGATGCTGCTACTGCTGCTGCTCCTAAGGATGTCTGCTTTATGTACGTATTTCCATAGAACAAACATTTTATTGCAGGATAGTTCACTCAATCTAGCACGCCCTTCTTTCTTTTCTGCACCTGCTGCTTCTTCGAAACTAAAGAAGAATAAACCTCTCTAATATCTTCTTCAACTTCTCCCTCCTTCTTTACTACAGTAGAAGATGAAAACGATGGTGACTTTACTTTAGATCTTAAGAAACTATATATTGTTCGGTCTTCTCCTCTATCTTCTTCGTCTTCTACATTATCAAGTAATGATAATGTCTCCACTACCTTCTCATCCTCTTACGCCAAGTCAACTTTTTCTATAACTTGCTGATACTGCTCCTGCTGCTGCTTGTCCATGACTGTGAAGCTCAAAGTCAATTTATGATGAATACGAAACTACTACCCTCTGTATATTCTAACTCGTGAAAGGGGACAGGACAACAGATAACCTGGTATCAAATGGTCAACAGATAACATGACATCAGTAGGTCAACAGTTAACGTGATATCAATAGGTCAACAGATAAGGTGATACCAGTATGTCAAGAAATAACGTCATATCAGTAGGTCAACAGATAAGCTGATCACGTGACGTCCGCCATTTTGTATAATTTCTGGCCATTTCTACTATCTACAAGGTATATACCATGTACATTTAACTCTCTTATTATAAGGAATTTGTAACTTCTACTCTTTCCTCTGCTGAAGTCTTATTTATAAATGTTGATTAATTAAATTGTAGACATAACAATTGTAGTTATTAGTTAAATATAGGTATTGTGTATCATACAAGAATCTTAAATTAAACTCTTTGGTTCTTTAAAATCTTAAATTAAGCCCTGGCTTTAAGGAACAGGTCTGTCAAGAAAATTGACAATGCGCAACTTCACCACAAAAGTTTCTAATACAAAATGAATAAGAAAATACAATCTTTTAGTACAAACCTCATTTCAGTGATGCTCTCTGAAGATTTTCTGATTGATCGAATTATTGTTAACATCCTAAGCTGGTGAGTTTCTAAGGACGGGAATTACAGTCTTTATTAAAGCGGGCTTCGAATCACTTCGTTCAATGGATCCAGGCGGGGCTTAAACACGTGAGCATGTGCACAGAAAATATTCTAGAATTTGTGTATAATTAGTTACCCAAACTGACCGTAACAAAATTTTGAAGGAGGAATAAAATCCCTAGAGGCTTTCTATAACAGCAAGATCACTAAGCTGACTTTAAACACAGAAGTTAGTTACAATACTGGTATCTCAGTACCAGCTAGGAAGAGAGACAGCTTCGACATCCACTCAATCTAACGGTTCCTGTATATTCGAATAATTATCGAATATCTGCGCTAAAAATAATCCATGATCCGGATGATTGTTCAATTAAACTTGGTGCGGATAATAATAAATCATTTTAGCAAATGTTACTCGGATACATAAAATAAAATGAATTGTATGGGCGGTATCAGCGCTTAATTCTTGGATACAGTTTTATGAGTACTGAGAATAATTCGAATAACCGGATCGGTCTGGATATTGATCCTCCTAATTGAAAATTGACCACATTCCTTTCTCCGTGACTAAATGCAAGAAAATAGAATAGTCCAACGACTTAATGAAAGGCTATACGGACACTAAAACTAAAACATACATCGCTATCCCCAATTCTTGGAATTGTTATTTACCTTGGAAATACTTCCGGTGAAAGGTCTCATATTCTATTTGTTAAAAAAACTTCTAACTCGAATACACGATAATTAACCCTGACTGAGTTTCTGTTTTTACAGACAATTTTAGAAACTTGTCAACACTTCCGTACTATATGAAGGTTACAGAAAGACATTTTTGTTTATTAATGAGAAGACATGATATATTTTGATTCCACCTGCATGACAAGCACATCACCTGCATATCAGTAGGTCGTCGTAAGCTATCTTCAATGACAGGTGTACTTGAGGACGACAAACGAGGATTTAATCCATTACGAATAACAATTACCACATCGCACACAATGTGACTAAGCAGATTCAACAAGTCTAGTAATTGAAATATCTTAACTTAATACCAAGAGAAAATCTAAAACCCACATATGTAGGCTACTTGTCGAGTATACACCTTGGCCTACTTGTGACCATATCTCCTTTCTACGCTCCTTAATATCCCTTAATAATATTGTGTATTGTTTATCTCTTGCAGAAAATGGACATAATCTGTCAAATTATTAAATTATCAAAATATATTATCAAAAAGGCCATTGCTTCCTGTTCTATTAGGAAGAATAACATCATTTAATGCCTGTATTTCCTTGTTTTCTCTTCCGATAACATTATTGAAGCTATCAATACTTTTAATATAAAAAGGCAAGCTTTTTTGGAAATTATATGCAGATCTATTTCTGTAGATACTCTAACACAACATACACTTACTTTGGTCTTGTGGTATTATCATACAAGGAAATATGGTGATCAACATATTTCTGGCTGTATTTTTGTTCTTCAGTGCTAGGACGTTTGTAATTGCACAAGTAAGTAATTTTACTTGCTCATAATTTCCTTTACGAAAACGTATCAAAGTTAGAAATCATGCTTGTTTTAAACCGGTTCAATTTGTCCCGGTATTGCATTTAGAAAACGGAATAATATCGAAAAGATCGAAATATACCTTATTGTTCCTTGTACTTTGCGCAGGTTATGGCTATGATGGAAAGTAATATCAATTTTACAGGAAGAACAGAGAAACACTTAGACTAGATCATATTTTGAATTATGGTGACAGAAATTTTATTTTTCCAGCAGGGACAGACAAAAAGTAGTTACATTAGTTTAACCTCTGGGAAAGTAATGCTAATGTAATGATGGTAAGCAATGTTAATTTTATAATAGCGAGGCAAAGAAACTTTTAAATATTGTATCTATGTACGGTACTATATAAAAAACGACACTGTTTTGCCATGTTTGATCTCAAATGGATGGTACTCTTCTATTAAGGTGAATTAGCCTGCATATCTGAGTTTCTAAAATTTCGTCAAGTAGTTTATTGTTCCAATTGATGCGTTGGTAATAGTTTCATATTTGTTGTTTTGTAGGATCCTGTAGAATCAGCACAGGAACAACAAAAGGGCGTTTTAGAATGGTTACTGGGAACAAGCGAAGATGAAATTCCATTTGAACCTGAATATTGTGATTCATGCCGTAAGTATCTGTAGTGTAACAATATCGTATTATTCACCAGTATGTTACTTCCTCACCATCCGTTTTTAACACTAAACTAATATACGAATATAAAATTAAAAGCAACTTCTAATTTTCCATCTTGGAATTTGTTACTTTAGAAGAAAAGCATTCTATATTTCAGGGTTTGAGTTATGATATCTTGCAGCTATAAAATTGCTAGAAAATTCAAAATTCGTGCTTTAAATGCCAGTTTCATCCTTACTCCAGAAATCTTCTTTTAATCAGTACCAACGTGTTCTAGTATAGCCATTACAATATCTTTACAGATAACTTAAAAGTCAAAAACTTTATTCTGTTACCCCAATAAATACGGGAATAACTTATTTTACTACTTAATGCAATGATTCCTTACAGTAAGACGAGAAAGAGATTCTTTTGCCAGGAATCGTACTCAAGCTGTTCCCTTATTCAATCACGTTGTCTTTACTTTATCCAAGCCAGCCTTTCTAACCGTATAGGTCTAACGTATTGGGGTTAGCTTGATACAAAATCAACGGAAGCGTATTTCGCTTCTTCTTAGAGGTTCGCCTACTACTATTTAATACTTTACCTCGGTAAAGTATTTTCTCAAATAGTTTATATTTCGTAATTGTTAATATTGTTAAAAAACTTAATAATAACTTGATTGGTATGGTAGATTAAGAAGATGATCCTTTGGCGCTCTTAAGTACGCATATAAAATATTTACCATTATAACTTATTAAAATCAATAGACCATCTCCAGCATGCAAGTTTTAGTTTCATTTGATACTGTTAAGTTGATTCACTTAATATTTGTTATAGCCACTAGCTTAATCTTATTTCAGTCAGAGAGTTTCTTTGCACCCTTTGGAAAACACAATTTTTCAGATCCACTATTATAGGTAGCAACCCGTCACGTCCCTAGAGCGTTTAAAAAGCCCCTAGAAAACCCTGATTGGGGATAGATAAAGTAAAGTAAGTTGTAAATCTTCGCATTACACTCTTAGATTAAGATGTTATGTTATAGAAGAGGTAGTGACAGCCCATTATTTAAATATGCATTTGATTTAACGTAAAAATAAACAACAACAACAATATGTGATTGCATATTTTTTTTACAAATTGTAAGCACAACTTCATAAGGATCAGTAGTAACACTGTGAATGTAACTATGCGTTAATTTGCAGTTTCACAATAGATTCTTCAGCCTTATAGAGTCACAACAAGTACGGTTATTTGCTATACTTTCACCAATGAGATGTCTTTTTACTTTGTTCTGAGTAACACTTATAAGACTACTAAATGATAACATAACCTTTTGGAGGAAAAAAAGAACAATTGAGCATTTTCAGGGTAACATGTCATTTGGTTTAGGTACATCTGACGAATGACAGATTCTAGTTGTTAAGTCTGGTAGCGAAAACATTATATAAACATCACTAATCTTTCTCATCATTTCATTTTATTAACAGCATGCGGTCAAACATTGAAAGTTGTGACTGAAACTAAAGTAGTAGGTGGAAAGGACACCATAGTTAATCAGTATCCTTGGATGGCTGCTTTGCTGTACGATGGACAATTTTACTGTGGAGGAAGTCTAATTAATTCCCAGTATGTGCTTACTGCTGCTCACTGTCTGGACGGGTAAGTTACTTGTATTTTTGTTTCATGGGGAATTGTGTCAATTAAATTGTGTGGTATTACATGAGAAGTTTATGAGAGAAAGACTAAAATTGAAAATACTATTTACGTACGGATGCATAAATAGCTTTTTTATACATTTCGAGACATCAAATGTTTTATAAAAGTGCTTTTGGTAAATTCCACAGATTGTTTTCAATATATTACATGTGTCATCTATGAAGTCATAAGCTGTGGTCAAGACTTACATCCTTTCCTTCAAGACGAATTTTAATATTTCCCTTGTATTTCTTTAATCAATTGAGAGTTGTTGAAAAATTGACTTATCAACTTTGGTCACATAATGTTTATAAATTATATTTTTATATTATACTTTTATATTATAAAGTTATATTTTTGATCCTGATTTGCAAAAGAACAGAAACACTTTTAGCTTGAGGTTTTAAGGGAAAGTGAAGTATTAGCAAAGGCATTTTACTAAAACTTTGTTTGTAAATTCAACAAATTGTGATATTACTTTGCTTTATAAATAACGAGTATAAAGGGTGATTCTGGAATAACAGAAAAATTGTTAGAAGTAAATATTTTCCCTAATATATACTTTCAATTATGCTAAGATAATTCTCTATGAAAATGTTAATAATTATTGAATCTATACATAGTGAGAACGAAACTATTTACTAGTTGTGTTATTTTAAGACTACAAGTGATAAAACTTTAAATATAAAAGCATAATTATGTTCAGAATTTAAGCTCATAGATGTTGCTTACACTGTCATTATAAATGTTTTATCAAAGTTATTTCTAAAGAGGAATAGTTCTTCTAAAACAAACAACAAGTTCTTGCCACGTAGTAAATTTCCAGTATTTTCATGACAATTTCACTGACATTCAGATATACGAGCTTCGATATACGTAAGTTAAACTGTCTTAAATGTTGTTTTATAATGATTAGAATTTTTAATTTTGTTTAAAAAAGACCTTTACGCAGCTTTGGCTCAGGATGGATATACTGATAAGAATATGGACATTTACTTTATATTAATAATACAAATAGTCAAGAATTATCTCTCCATCACCGAACTAAAAGTGAACTTCAAACCTCGTTGAGATTTGTAATTCGGTTATGAAAGTTTCGTAACGGTAAAGAGGACGTCAAAATGTACATTCCTCATTCAGACTTCAATCAAAATAGTCAATTCATTCTAAATTCAAACTTTGAACATACTTTCTTAAGTACGATAAAATTTTGTTTGAGGATAACTTCGGAACTCAACTAGTGTTTATGTAGCTTAAAGGAAATCGCATTCTTCTTTAAAAAATATAGAGGAAAATATACTCAAATAATTCCTGTGGTTTTGGGGAAAAATAATTTCTGGCGCTTATTTATCAATTTTCAATCGTACAAAATTATGTTGTAATATGTTTTCAAATTCAATTCTTACCTACAAAGCATTTTGGCTTGTAACAAGGTTGTTAGACATTTGTTTGGATCTGGTTGAACTTGATATTGTGTTGAAATTGATAAACAAGCATGCAACAAAATCTGGTTGTTATAACTAGCCTAATTCAAGCTTCTTGGAACAACCAGATACACGAAAAAGCTTGTTAATCTTGACACCTAGTTGAATTTTATTTCGTTTCACCTGCCACGAATGTTTTTCGTTGTAAGCTAATCTCCGACAGCTACCACCCTTTTACTACAGCCATCTATTGCCAATCTGATGAACTAACTATAAATAGCGCTTGGGAAAGGAAGTAGATCAGTGATTCCGTGGCCTCATGGGATCATTGTGCTTAAGAACCTTGGTTCGGTTCCCATCCAAGTTAAAGATTTTAATCTTCTTTAAAAACTACATTACTATCTTCTTTTCTGTACTATCAAAGCTATTTCAACTTCGATACTTGTAAACTAGACTCAGAGACTGCTGGGTCTAATCTTTAGGACTTGACTTGCTAAGCTTACCTTAAGTTGCCCCATTTATCAAAGAATAACTTGATTTACTTTCGAGTCAAGCCAAAATTGTTATGTGAGAGTAGCTTTCTATTTTTATCATATTAATATTAAAGTATGTAGAAAAGCTAACTAGGTTTTCAACCATTTTAGTTAACTGAGAAATTTATTTTCAAACGGGTGCTTGTCTAATGACGCAAATTTTACAGTAGTCGTAGAATAATGTACTTTGTCTGAAAGGCACTGACTAGTTACAACATTATATCAATCGTACGATTATATTGTAGCACTCGCGCTTCCAGAGAAATACATTTTTATATGCTTACTGTTAAATTTGCGTCACTGGACATGTACCCTTTTGAAAATAAGCTCCTCAACTACCAATGGTGACTGCAATGTTGGATTAATCGTAGAAAATATTATATAAACAAGGAAAGCGTACTATGTATAGAAGTTTATTAAATGTACCTTTGAAGTTCACTTTTTGCATAACTCAAATTAGGCCATTTTCGAATGTGAAAATGAGTTAAACTAATATTAACAGAAATTTTTATAATATACGTGAATGTATATCGTTAATTTTTAAATCATTTTCTTAAAACCGTGTTACTTTTCTCTAGGTTTAATGGAAAGAAAATAACGGTGGTTTTCATGGACCATGATCGTGCAAATGAAACAGAGACAAAACATTTTACCCGAAAAGCTGAGAAAATAATGACCCACCCAGGATTCAATCCTTTTACGCTCAACAACGATGCTGGACTTATTAAGTTAGACGAAGAAGTTAAATATGAAGACGGCATGCAACCTGTGTGTATGCCTCCACGTGGTACGTTGTTATACTTTCATCTTATTTATTGAATAATTCAGAGCATTGGTGCAAGATCCACTGAAAAACTTTCTGAGTAAATATGAAAACCAAGTTTGAAATTCGGCAAAGCCTTGTATTGTCTAAGAAACAGAAACTAGTTATTATATTTGATTTTATAGATCTTTGTAGGCTTTAGAAGCAAACAATTAAAAATATATAATTGTTTATATAATGCAGCTTATTTGGTTCTTATATGAAGGAGTAAAATAAGATATTTAGTGACTAAGAAAATACTATACAAAACTGGATAGCAATCTCGTGTTCACAATCTATCATTTTACTTACGACATATTTCCAACAGATTTTCTTCAATCGTGTTACTAAAGAACGTGCATATTAAAAGCTGTGTAATTTAATCACTGTTTCCAAACACATCATGTTGTATTGAAGTGTCTTTAGCTGTTAGGTTCTGATTAATTTGAGCTATTTACTACTGTCTTTACTGGCATTTTTTCAAGAATGACTCAGGTTTTCGTGAAAACTAATATTTGCTGCCTCAAATGCAAAATACCTTGCTACCAGCTTATCACACCAATCACAATTAACTTTTGTTGGCAACTAAACATAGTTCATTTAGATCACCAATTATGCACAGTCTTATTAGAGGAAAGTCGAGAGGGACTACATACAATTGATGAAAATATTTTGTGTGAAAATGTCTCCAAAATTACACTATATGTTGTTTAGTATCTTACACATAATTACATGCTAATAATCTTTCATATATGTCATTGTATGCTTAACAATAATGATTTTTAACACCTTAATTTGTGTAAACTCTCCTACTAGGGTAAGTAGGATTGCACACATGGGTAGGAGTAACTGAGCATAAGAATGAGATTGCATTCGATAGTACGAACAAAACAGAAACTACTTGTGATCCAAATTATTATAAACTGTTGTATTACAAACAGTTATTAGCTAAATCAGCCTGAATATTCCTATTACATGATACATTTCTTACTCTTGTCAGTGTGTGTAAACTTTACTAATACAATCGTAAGTGGACAAAGGAAAATAATATTATACTCTTCACACAGTGTATTCTTCCTTCAAGTAGAGGACCGGAATAAAAAATGACACCAAAATATAGCCCTGATTTAAACATATCTTGCGCAATCTCTCCTCTCCTTGTACCGAATGAATACAATGAATACCGAATGAATACGAGACTGTTCAAACTCTCCTGCTTGACGCTTGACCCAACTATCTGAATTAGGGAAGAGAGTTTGCACACCACCTATCTTGGGTGCCAATTACCAGAATGATCTCAAACTGCGTTCAACACTCGTTCTGACAACGAACTAGCTCAGGTACACCTTGATTTACAATTATTTAACATTGAGACATTTCCTTTGAAAATATAAACAACGCTTATGAAGAGTTAAACAATTAACTTGTGTCGTAGATGCACAAAATTGATTATAAGTTTCAGCGACTACCTCCTGTCAACACAAGAATTGAACTGACGAGTCTGCCAGTAACGTATTTACTTGTCTTTCACTCGGAACACCTTATTGCAATTCCTTCCCGTCTTTCCAGGATCTATGAAATCTCTTCTACCGCGCAAACTCTTTCGCCCTTACCTTAAACATGTTCCCAGCACAGTCGTTTCCATTACATTGTTTAAGAATTTGTTCAGTCATTGACAATGTGAGTGACGGAACCGACTAGTGGACTCTTGGAAAGTATATATATATATATGTTTAGTTAACAGACGTAATTGATTAATAGTTCATTTTATTTCCCTGTGGACACATATTGAGCTTGGTAGTTAGGAATCGACTTCAAACTTCAGATCCCGTCTTTAGAATGTCTTCATTCAAAACAAAGCAATGGCAAAAGCAGCATTCCATCTTGCCGAGGGACCTTTAGGTCAAAGAAGTTATCCTTCTAATCAGAACAGCTATTAAAAACAATATTGATTCAAAACCAAGTTTCTAATTTGTGCCTTAAACGATTGGCACTTTATGTCTGATATACACTAAAGTTAAAATGTCATTGCTACTTTCCATATAAAGGTAAGCAAACATTTTAAAAGTGTATCAAATCTTTCTGAATATAGATTGAATTTCTTCTCGATTCAGACAAAATAACAGAAAGTTGTAAGAAAATATAATCCGGCAACAAGCTCCTTAATATAAATTACTACTTTTCACAGTGTTGACAATATTCAGTAGTTTTAAGCGTGTGATATAATTTCAAAGAACTTAGTCAGATTCGTTTCTCAAGCTTGCTTCTTCTCGTGTTTATAACTCAAGGTTGTTGTTTTTTAATATATTCTTGTCTTTTGCAGAGAACACTTTTGCAGGGGATACTGGTATCCTTGTAGGCTGGGGTAAAACTGGAGAGGACGAAGATCCTGCCAATATTCTTCAAGAGTTGCCAATGCCCATCATGTCGAACGAGGAATGCAAGAATACTGGCTACGGAAACCATATTCATATGAGGATCACAGACAAAATGTTGTGTGCTGGATATATTGAAGGAGAGAAGAGTGCATGTAATGTGAGTATTTTTGCAATACATATGTACGATGTATTCACGATAACAGTTACAGTATTTGTAATTGGAGAAAAGGTTCTGGGTTCGAATCCCGACTGGGAAATTAATGTTTGTGGATTATATAAATTTAACAGTGAATAGAGTAGTGATTGGCCTCAGACGTTATTTACTTAAAATGGCCCCAAAATACTAAGATTACCAAATTTTAAGGATCATCACAACATCCTTGATTGTATTGAAACATTTCTTTTCTGACCTACACAGCGCTTTAAGGCTAAATACTATCTCATCTAAGTCCTTGATATTCTGCTGAAAGAAGGAATGGGAAAGTTAGCGCCACAGAGTAAGTTCCAGGTACATCCAGGCATTCGTCTTGTTGGTCTTGGGAACACTCCGTCACTGTGGTCTGCATAAACGAGGCTCGAACCCGCGCCACTATCCTACTGACAACAAGCTTCACAATCATCATAAATCTTGTTTTGCGGAAATTGCAGTTCATTTAAAACAAGTATAGTCCTTCCACAAATGTAGATTCATTATGATTTTGCGCCTCCCTTCTTAACTTGGGACATGGTTTCGTTTATTAAACACTTTCAAGAAAATGCGTATGTGTTCTTACTCTTCACGGTTTATCTTCAAACATACCTTCAATTCGATTCGCTAACAGTAACATTAAGGTATTGCTTAGTCGGCGAGAGCATCACATCCTTGTGGTATTTCGTAAATATGTTTATATTCTTGGCTTCCAATAATTTAACACTTTTCAATATCTACACGTCACATGCATTCTGACAAAAAGTAGTTCTAACTTTGGAAATCGATAATGGATTAAATAAATAATGATGTTTATCATCGAAAAGATATCTAGAAACCCATTCATTATGTATCCTCGTGAAAGCTAACTTGTTTTGATTTGTTGATTTAATTTCATTCTGCACTGAAACAGTGACACAAATATGACACTACTTTAAAACGTTCTGCACATTCCTTCCTAAATTATATAACTATTCTATTGCCCTGTAACATGTAAACCAAACATACAGGCGTTTGCAAAGGACATGAAGGTTGTATTAACGTTACGCCGCACTGAAAATGGCTTAATCTGTACTTAAAACATTTTCTACTTTTGAAATGTAGTTCCTGAATAAAACAAATGGATACCAAATTATTATGTAGATTTGCGCTATTTAAAATTCAAATATCAGTCGTAATCGATTTGAACTGTAATGTATGTTTCATAAATTTTCTTACAAAATCTAACCTAAGGGGAAATATTTTAGACAATTCTGTAGGTATTCAATACAAATTCCGTAACTATATATATATATATAAATTATTAATGCAAAATAACTTCATGCTCCTTGTCAGCAACCAACTTCTGTCAAGTTAAATGATTGGATTGAAGCTAGGAACTATGTTAAACATGAATTTCGGTTTCTAATTACAATGATGAGGGAATAATTCCATGTGAATGAAATACGTTAGTTCTGGGTTCATATAATCATTTCCAGTTAATTTTCAAAATAATTAGGTATCTTTTAATAAAACGTGATTATGAAAGTGTTAATTCAGTTCTTTTTTTCTTTTGTGAAATGTTTGCAGAAAATTTACTCTAGAAAGCAAATGCTTCAAGTGACATTTTCGAATAAAAAATGGAGGTAATCTTTTAAACAGAACTTGAAATATTCGTGACACAAAATTGTCATATTTCGTACAAAGACACCTTGGACCTTAATGTGTCCACGTGCAAAAAATAGCGATTTTGTATCACATATATTTCGGGTTATACAGGAAAGATTACTTTCATTTTTTATTCGAAAATGTCAGTTATACCCTTTGGCTTCTGGAGTCTATATTTCATTAGTTCTTTAACACAGAAGTTCCTTTCCTTCTATCATAATTAACTTATTTGTTTTAAAAAGTATTAAAATAAGTAATACTAACTTCATCTACTGTTATTATCTTACAGGGAGACAGTGGTGGCCCATTGCATGTGAAGAATGGAACAAGACATGATTTGGCAGGTATGTTGTCATATCTTCTTGTCATAACGGAGGTAACAAGATGATAATTATTTTGAGTATCTATATAATAATAAAGAATTCTGCAATCCACTCCTATTCGATAAAGAAGGATTAGTAAAGTACTCTATTCCAACTTCAATAGTACTAACCTAACCGATAGAATAAACTTGTGGAAAATACCGGAATATCATTATTCGATAATATATGTATGTACAACACAAGCGTGCGTTCAATTGTACCTAAGAGTAAACTTTGCATTTAATATAAGACAGTAGGAAGCAGATGATCATTTTTTAAAACTAATGTTTTGATAAGTCTGAGCTTATTTTAACATATTATTACTTAATCCCTCTAATTTCCAGCAATTTTCCTTGTTCTTTTCCAGGTATTACCTCGTGGGGTGTTGGTTGTGCCAAGCCCAACTATCCAACAGTGTTTGCGAGGGTTACACGCTTCCTCAATTGGATATACAGAAATACCAAAGGATCCTGTTACTGCCAAAGTTAAATCAAGTTATTTGCTTGGAACTAAGGAGAATAATGTTTTATTATTAATATGTTGAAACTCCAAATGTGAACAAGAAATTGTAATTGTTGCTATTAATTTATTGAAAAATTTGTATATTATTATATTTAACAATTGATCCGATTGTGATTAACATTTAATAAATAATAAATAAACAGAAACCATAGTATTTCTCTTTCCACTTACAAAGCACAAACCTAGAACACTAAGCGACCGAACCTAAAAAAGGCCTTTAGGTGTTGCACCTTGTGTTAAAGTGTTGAATCACTGAGTAAAATAGGTTCCTACATGAAGCTGCCTTTTGTGTGATTATTGTATTTTCAAAGAAAATCTGTTTGGAGGTAAGTAGAACTATATTAGTGCTGTTTGTTTGACAAGTAGTAGGTGTAAATAACAGTAGGTTTAGCTATATATTAGGGTAAATAGTTTGTATGAAATATAAAAGATCACTGCGTGTTAGATACCATAATAAAATCAGAACCCTTGAGGCTGAATAGGATAGGGTGGAATGGGGTACCGTACCGCTTTTTACCTCATCTCTTTGAACCATCGTGTTTCTAGTGGCGAAGACTTCTTGCGATCAGTAGTGACTGACATGACTGCCGAAACATCTACATCATCTGCACAAAAACATTTTCTTTCGGCAATACCGGAAACACACAACAGCGTTGAAGAAATTCCGGAATGAAGAAGATTATCCAAAGCCTCAATGTTCATGGATGCAAGATGATTTATCCAAAAACGTCAGCCTTACTAAGAAAGTTTCCAACTTTCCTGCTTCCCCTCGTGAAGCAATTATGCCCATAGCCAAAAAGCAGCAACGAAGTCACTCGTAAAACGTAGAATAGAACGATTCTAACAAAATCGCCTTACAAAAATGAACTTGAAATCAGTGTTAGGAAGAACAAGAACATGAAGAATGCCAAGAAACTTAAAAAAATAGGCCTACTCCAAAAGCCAACAAACAAAATGAACATGATCAAAACTGGAAATGGCATGAAAAAAATAAAGCTATCTTCGGAGAGTCCAAGTCAAGTGAAGATCATCAAGAAGATGCTTGTCTGTACTGTGGAGATTTCTACTCTCGTTCAACTGAGGGCTGGATATCTTGTGTTTTGTGTAAATAGTGGTCACACAATTCATGTGATGGCATAGATAATGAAGATGATGTAGCAGCACTTATGTGTGAACTATGTATATCATAAAAGGTACATATTTCAAGGAACCCATTCTACCCCGCTCATACGAGAGAATAATATTATGCACTATTTCTTATTTTATATAAAAGAATCTACTTTTTATTCATTTTTATTAAAGTTTGTCAGTATCTAATAGTTAATAAAGGTTTGAAAAACAAATTTACAAGGTTTTTCAGTTTAACTTTGATTTTGTGATTTGAATTAATATTTTTAATTAAGTACCCTATTCTGCTCTGGGTTTCCCTACATTCATTTATAGTAGTCTGTGTCTGTGCAATGTCCTGTTTCAAGCCCCAAGAACAGAACTACACAATTACGATGATAAAAGATTGCAAAGTTACTAAGCAAGATATATATTTTAGTTCAAAATTTTCCTAGGGGGAAAATAACCCTGTTTTAATCTCACGTATTCATCTGCCAAGTTTATCGCCACATGCCTTTACTAAGTGCATGTGTCAAAATTGATAAAATTGCAAAAGAATTAAAACAAATCGTTTGCGATATGGTTACGATATCTAAAAAGTCGTCTTCTTTATAGTGGGCGTGTTTCGCGCTTAAAGGCCGCTCTTACAACCAACCCTTGTCAGTCTAATATACAACAAGTTAGACTCTGCTAACAATCACAAAGACTCCGATCCCTTAATAGCATAAAGTTTTATAAAATAAGTTGGTAACCCTGACAACTGCAGTGCATAGGTTTGGGAAAATCTACAGTAATTGTGTCGAATAATTTGTTCGCCAAGTTTGGCGAAACTAGGTCCAACTGAAATGGAACCAATTTGAACACTTCTTTTTTGGGAAAATTTAGAAGGTACCGACCAAGCCTTACTTAAGGTACCATCCTCAACATTCGCCTAGTGAAAGCCAGGTAAACCCTGGAAAACCTATCGGGATGGTCAGCCGTGGAGTTTGAACCCGCGTGCCTACCCATTACCAATCCGCGCCGTTACCGCCTGCACCACGGGGTTTTTGCATCTTTATTCATAGCATACTGTACCAAAATATTATTTTTCGACTGACTGTATACCGCCCACAAGAGAACACTAGAATATTGCTTACTTGAGACAAATATTTACTTCACGAAATAATTGTGAGAGAATTTTACAATGATAAAATATAACTGAAAATGAAACAAAAAATACCCTTCACTTAAGAAACCACTTCCATAATTATATGCTTGAACACAAAATATAAATTTCTTATTTCAAAATATCACTTTCACGTTTCTTCATGTCGTCCATTTACTTTCTCGTCTTTTTTATTTGAAATGTAGACAATTCAACATTGAAAGGTTACACAACACAAGAAACCTTCGTCTTTGTGTGTCATTATTTGTAACCACTTCTTTAACGGTACAAACCGCAGTCACCGAATTTGGCTATTCAATTGCTAGTGCGCACAAGGAGGCTTAAACACATGTGTTCTATTAGTATAACTGACAGTTCAATCGCCCCACAAGTAGAGCATGTTGCATTACTTAATCACGGTGATTTTAAAATTGCCGCACCCCATATCATCACCTCCACATTTGCAGATGATACAGCTATTTTCGCTTCAGATAAAAACTTAAAATATGCACTACCATCATTACAAAGACACCTCAATACAGTTGACCAATGGATGACAGACTGGCGAACCAAAATTAATATAAACAAATCAACAACAATTCACTTCACCAAACGTCACGGAAGACTTCCGAATGCCCCAGAATTACAACATCAACCAATACCAATTGAACCAATAGCTAAATATCTAGGAGTATATCTCGATCGAAGACTCACTTTCAATCACCACCTCACCACCATAGCTACCAAAGCAAATCGAAGATTATTCGCTCTCTACCCAATGTTCAAAAGCCCAGTACTATCCATCAAAACTAAATTGCACATATACAAGATGATGATCCGCTCCCTGCTTGTGTATGCAGCGCCAGTCTGAAAAAATGCAGCTAAATCCTACATTGCCAAACTACAAATAATTCAGAATAAAGCAGCGAGAATTATAACCGGACATTCAAGAGATACCACAATCATTCAACTTCATGACGACTTAGACTTACCATATCTTGATACTATAATTAATATTATAGATGCAA
This sequence comes from Lepisma saccharinum, assembly GCA_022664845.1. NCBI lineage: Eukaryota > Metazoa > Arthropoda > Insecta > Zygentoma > Lepismatidae > Lepisma > Lepisma saccharinum. Next base: position 63,571 of record JAGDQP010002125.1, read on the forward strand.
ATTTTTGGAGAAAAGTCCAGCATTCAAACCAAGATCACATTTCAATCATTGGAACGCTACCTGCACAACGCCATCTCTTCAAAATGCCAAAACCTCCATAACAGACCACATTCTCATCGAAACATTCAACAAATGAAAAATAACAACACTGACGACGGGAAATTATTACATCTACCCAAAACAGGCAAAATAACTGATTGATTAAGACACCTACAACAGAGGACAAATTCCACCTCTCTTCCACTCCTCTTCCTTATCCTTCTCCCCCTCCCCCCAAACTAATACATCTAAAATTCCCTTATAATCATAGTAACCAGAGAAGCGACAGCTGCTTTCCTGTCATTACAAATACGACAAACTATTAACTGACATTACAATCACATGCAAGGCAAGAGCTCACGCTCGGTACTTTTTTCATTTAAAAACCCGCCATGACAACGAAACGAAACGTGTAGTAATTAATGCGAATAGAACAAGTTTAGGTTTGTGTTTTATTTAACACATTTTATTATGAATCGTGTTTTTTGTTGCTATTTACTAAGCAGATCACTTCTCCTTATGTATTTGATTTTTGATAGACCCCGTACCAGGTCTCAGGTATTGTGGTAGTTGCTTCTAGGTGTAGACCCCGTACCAGGTCTCAGGATTTAGAAAGGAGAAGTGACCACTTGATTGTGATCAAGACTCTTCTTGTCGGTCCTTTTTATAAAGTGTTTTTCTTCTTCCTCTGGAGGTGTGACTTATTATTTCTTTATTCCACCACCAGAGTTTACTGTTGTTTTTGTTTGTGTTGACATAAACACCTTTTTATGTTTATGTCACACTCACCTACTGACACAGTTGCTATCCCATTACGATATTCAGTGTTGTTGGGCATGTTACTGATAAGTCACTGTTAGAAAATTTTGTACTTTGTTCTGAGTTTGGATTCCATTTTGTTAATTTGAAAATTATTATTATTTTTATTTCATTTTATTTTGGAAATGATTTTATTTATTCAGCAGGTTATTACAAAGTTCTTTTCTAAAAAGTAGGAAAGAAATAAGGTTTCGAGAAAGTATCCATAGGTACCTGGAAAATTCCCCCCTCAATTTTCTGTCTGGTATAAATGTCGAAATTAGTACTCTCTTACTGTAGCAATACCAGAAGGAGAGAAACTAAACCTTCCAGGAAATGACGTTTAATAAAACAGTAAACAGTGGAGTAAATTTTCTGCAATATTATGTAATAAATAAATACAATTTTCTCCAATTCATGATTCATCTGTAAATTTCTTCCATATCTGTGACCAGTGTCAAAGTTAGAGAATTATTTTAGGTGAAACTGTGTAATTATTATAAACCCATAAATTTATAAAAAGGAGTTTTTACTTATTTATAATAGCAAAAAGTATAACTAATGTAACTTTTAAGAGGAATCAGCACACAAAATATTTCTAGATTACTGTAATATTAATTCTTAAAGCAATATATCTTACGGATTTCGTCATAACAATGGATAAAACACGTGTAACCAATGACAAATTAAATATTTAAGAACAGTTGATAAAAGTTAATTATTATTTTAAAAACAGATATATTATATTTAATGTATATTGTTACGACAAGAATACAAGACCATGATGCTACTAAGAGTCCAAATTAAAACTATTGTCCAAGTATATTTTGGAAACACTTTCGAGATTATTGCATCTGTACATCCGTGAATTTATCCCGATACTCTAGATCTTAATTATGCTGGAACACAGTTCCAGCGCGTTCCTACCTAACTTCAGCACTGTCTCTGATAGTGGAATATATTATATATATTGTGCCCATAACATTGCTCCCTCCCTTTAGAAAATTCTTACGACACCCTTGGTCACATGTGATAAACATGCTTTAGCATTAATGTCCTGAGATTTAAGTTGAGGTGGCATTAGTTGATGTCGGAATATTAGTTTACAGTAAGAGGCACTGCCGTCAGCATAATTATCTATACATCACTTTATTATACATGATTTTTTTCTAAGTCTAGAAGATAGGTAACCCAACTAACGTAGTGTAGTCCGTGTGCCAATCTGAGAGAGTGTGTGTGAAAGAGCAAGGGTTGGAATTGTCCTTTCTTAAGGAGAAAAAACTAACACATATCCTGGGGTCTAGAAAGATATTTATTATTTCTTGTAGTATGTTGCAAATAAAGAAAAAACTTAAGAGAGTCCCATTTCAAACACCAAAACAGGGAACCTAACTCTATTTTCACTTTAGTTGAACCACTAGTTCAAATTTACTAAAATGCGTAATTTAAATTGTCCAGTAGAAATGATCTTTACCGAACATGGAGTATTCAAAATGATTTTTGAAACCTATGGTTGCTAGGTATTTTTTTTCTTTTTAATGGATCGAGTATTCCATAGAACACTTAACTTTTCATACGAAAGACAAGAGAAAACGTCTTTTTCTATCAGTTTTTTTAAAAGTGGCGCACGATATTCATGCTTTATAATTTCTGAAAATATGTTGTTATTTATGTTTATCATTTACAAAGATGTCAGTAGCAAAATAGAAAGAAATACTGGCAAGTTGGAAGACTCAAGCAAGATATATATAAGGCAGACACAAAAAAGAAAGGGATCTTTAAGCATCATATGGAGAATATCTTAGATAAATGAAGATTTATCCTCTTTCCAGACAAAGCCTGACTTAGATTTTCTGTGTTTTTCTGAGTCACACTAGTCATGTACTGGGATAGTCACTTAAATTTAAGACCTAATAGACTTAGTACCGCATTTCGCCCAACCTTATCCATAGAAGCCTAAAATCTATAAATAAAATGTAACTGTTAATCGACATTTTTCTCCTTTATGCCGGGTCAGTATGACCGAGATGGATCGAGTGGCCGTTGCTCAGTTCCTACAGCGTTGGCTTAGCAATCGGAAAATTCTAGAACGATACCAGCGGCCGTGTATCCTGACTTTGATAGTACCAGGCCATTTTCCTCACGGCAGGAATGAGATAGTACCGTACTTACAATAATCCGCAGAGATAGAATAAATTCCCCTTCCCACACACACACACATAGAGACTGGAGGGTGTATATAGGAGAAGGAATGAGTAAGTGGGAAAGATAAAGAAGAAGAGAAAGATAGAAAGAAGAAAAATAAACGAAATCGTGAAAGAAGAGAGGGGAGAGAGAGATCAATGAAACACATTGAAACTACCTAGGTAGATTGATTTTTTGTTATGCTAAAGAACAAACATAAACACACTGTTTACATGCTGATTCTAGCTAGTTATGCATCTTGTCTCTCCAACCTGAGAAGAATTTCTGACTGAGTGCTGTAAATAGTTGAAGCTATCATTTTATTCAAAAAACGCTGAGCCGTGTGAGAATCGAACCGGGGTCAAGACGCTACCACTGCACCACACATTACAATTCCTTAATGGTGCGTAACACATATAACAGTTTTTCTATTTTAAAGAAGTGCAAGAAAAGTGGACGCTTCATGTCAATGGCTTGTTCGAAATTCTGCTGTTATAACCCACAGACTTTATTTTGCCTCTTCTAAACAAGCAGATTTTTTACGAACCAATTGACCGTCTTTGACGCTTTCTTGTTCCAATTTCGGGTGCTCCCGCTGTAAATATAACGTCCAAACCACCGTTTGCAATGTTCTAGCGTGTTGCAATGGTAAGACGTTGTCTTGCTGAATAAAAAATCGGGTTCGAATCCCGGTTGTGTCAATTTTTTTCTTTCAAAATATATATTTTATATATTCACATTTATTATTAATAATTGCTTTCTTGCATTTTTCGTATGTCTTATATTGGTGACCATGAGAACGTGGAGGTTAGGTGTGGTCATGTATCCTTACATTTTCCACTCTCGAAGCCGGTCAATTAGTTCGTGAAAAAATTGCTCCAACCAATGTTCGTAAGTCGTCTTCTTCTTCTTCTACAAGGACCGAAACTTTCCCACCATAGGCTATTCGTTCCACAATCATTAGATTTCGACTTTGAAGTTACTATTCATTTGTTCACTTTTGCCTTGTAAGAAGATCTTTGAAAATCTGTTGCCTAGTTCCAATACAGAGAAGTTGACCACCATACCGCTCGACTACCGTATCAGGTAAGATGAGAAGTCCCGAAATATCATTACTACGCTTAGGTTTTGATTTACCTTGCTGAACAATTGTCGTTGTTCCTGTAAATTTGCCAAATCATAAGTGAAAATGTAATCAGACAAAGACTTAGAGACAAATTAGTGTTCGTACTATTCACAATAAGTTGAAATGAAGGAAAGAATAACATCTTATACAGTAACTTCTCCGACAAGGATTCCTTTCGAAAAATATTTATATTCAGTGCAAAATAATAATATGGATTCTTACTCTACCTAGAGTCATTAAAAACGGATTTCCTGTTGATCTTTTCAATAAAAAGTTGTTCTTCACACTTTTGAAAGGCGTTTTCTCATACCGCAAGCATTTGATGCTTTACGCTGCAGATAATCAATGTAATCAACACGACTGGAGTTAAAGTGCTCACACGTTTATCATAATTTACTATTGTTTTCTTTCTATGTAGCCTTATACAGCACATGATTAAATTATTTAAGCATTCACTGCCACATTGCAATGTATCTTCACCTTGATAAACATAAGGAATTAACTAAGGACATACTGATGTTACTTGGTAGTTTTTAATTAAATACTAATAAACCTTTAGTGAACTGAAAAAAAAATTGAATTAACGGATGAAAAGAAGTTGCTAGATATAGTACAACTTTGAAAAAATCTTTACTGTAAACAGTAATAAACTTTGAATTCTTACCGAAATATTCTTTCATTCCGTATACAATACATTAATTTCTCTTTACAGTATTATTTGCGGAAGATATCTATTTTTGATTATAATTACCATCCACAAATATCAATTGTCTGTAGTTCAAATTCCCGGGAAATATCCTGCTACTATTCAGGGGCAGATTTGCTTTACTAGTGCAATGCGTTTCACTATAAATTTCGGGGGCATTGCTCCAAGATCAAATTCTCGCACCATACTGTAAAACTATACACAGATATAGGAGTGTAACAAAAATATTTTATGTTATATATATATATATTTAAAAAGAGTTAAATAAATCCATAATGAATACTTTTTTTGAATTTTATTTAAGGCCTTTAGGCATCTAAGGCTCAGGTCGGGATAGGGGAGGAAAAGGATTCGGGAAGGTGTCAGACAATGCCTATGTTGAATGTGCCATCTTGGCATTTGCCTGGTGTGGCTGAGAAAAAACCTGGAAAACCTCAGTCAGGATGATCGGTCGCTGAGACCTAACCCACGACCTCCCGAATGCTACGCCAACGCTGAATACTCCTGTAAACAAGAAACTACATATCATATATGTTTCTTCTAATGAGTCGGTTGGAATAGGGCTCTGAGAAGTATTATTTCAAATTATATCAAAGGTAGCCACGTCCCGCGGCTCCCCCTGCGCTTTTTTAACGTATAGTAATAGCTATCGGTACGTAACAGTATGGGAACACTTGAAAAATTGAATTTTAAAATAAGGTGGCAACACTGACAACTGGGTGCTTGAGTACAGGTAACAACCACAGCATGTTTCGATTGTGTCGAATATTTATACTCAAAGTTTGGTGCGGATGCATCGAACTGTATGAAAGTAGTAAATATTTAATTTTTAAAATTGATTGGTAACACTGTCAACTGGGGCCCTACCTCTATGACGCGTCAAGTTTGGTCCCGATACGTTCAACGATATTGAAGCAATTAGAATTTTTATTTTCTAAAATTGTTTGGCATCACTGACAACCGCGGCGCCGGAAGTACCCACACGAAATGTCCTAGTACATGCACGTGTCAAATTTGGTGGAAATCAATGCGGATACGTCCAATGGTATCAAATTTGACATGTTGAATATTTAAAATAGTTTGACATCGCTGACAAACTGAAACGCCTAGAGTGCCTGTATGACCTGTTCCAGTACCTAATGAAAATGTATGTACAATTTGGTGTAAATCAATACACGCGTGTAGATTTGTGTTAATAAAGGCATATTTATAAGTTGAATTTTAAAATATGGTCAACACTGATAACTGGGTTGCTTGAGGTCGAAGACACCTAAAGCTTTCTTCCATTGTGTTGAATGATGTTTAAGCTAAGTTTGCGGCAGATATGGTATGGATGTTTTCTTTCTTTAAAAAAAAATGGCAACACTGAGAACTGGGCAAGCCGGAATATCTAACATTTACTCACCGAAACCTTTATTCTTCTGAACTAAGACATGTTTTGATGTATTGGTTTTAACATTACTGCCTATCAACTTTATTTCATCTCCCTAATCTTTAAAGAATTAATTTAAGTAACACTCTGTATAAAAAGAATTAAAACTTTACATCTCTGTTTTTATGTAACCATGTATGATAGTTTCCTTCACAAAATTTAATTTAGAACCTGTTATTTCGGAACTATACAAATTCATCTTTAGAGTCTCTTGCTCCAAAATCCAATACCTGAACTTTCACAATGAAACGAAACCACAATTCACAGTTCTCGTTGTACTTTTTTTTTTTTTTTTTTTTTTTTTTGCGTGGTGAGTAGGCATATTTCAACATTTTCAGATTTCGTAATACAACCGTATAAATGCATAAGGACGATAAGACGTAAATGTGTTTGGAATATTGGGCAAGTTTTATCAATTTTAATTCAAACGTCTCTCATGTCTTTCCTTTTTCATTCATCATTATTAATAAGTCTGTGACATTCCTTTGTCGTGATTTAAAAATAAGGAAAAACCATACACACACACATATATATATACATATATATATATATATATACTGTATTTATGGGTCGTTATAGTACTCAAAAACCTTATCATATCTCGTTTCCATAAAGAGTTTCTTTTGTGCCTTCAAATTACACAAAGTTGATACCCAGTCGGGACTCAAACGCGAGACTCTAGCTTAGACTCATGACCTGACATTTGTAACCAATTGACCACTGCGGTCGTCTATTACCCTATACTGCACTATATACACGATTAATCATGGCCACCAAGGTTTGCAATGACATTCTCTCTCATTGATAAGAAATAAATGAATAGTTCGTTGATTGCGTGACAGTTTGGAGAATAGCTCTGGCTCCTGTTGGTTATGCAACCACTCACATTTTATAACATCTCCTGGCAAATGGAATCTGTTTGAGATATCGACTTAGCGCAAACGAATAATTGTTACTTGCTGGAAAGTCGTCAAGTTCATGTATATTTCGGCCTACCTTTACTTCAGAGAATTTCTGGGAATCCCTTATTCCCTTTGGGGAATCCCTTATCCAGTCATCTCACAATTTCGAAATATGGATTTTTGAATGAACATTTGTCCACCCTGTATATATATATATATATAGAAAGAGAGAGAGAAATCACATTTACTGTAACTTCGCACGCAACTTATCAGTATTTTGTATATTTTGCTACTAACACCTTCTTCGTAAATGATAAACGTAAATAACAACATATTTCCAGAAATTATAAAGCATGAGTATCGTGCCTCACTTTTAAAAAACTGATAGAAAAAGACGTTTTCACTTGCCATTCATATGAAAAGTCAGTGTTTTATGGAATATTCGATCCATTAAAAAGAAATAAATACCTAGCAACCATAGGTTTCAAAGATAATTTTGAATACTCCATGTTCGGTAAGGATAATTTCTACTGAACAATTTTAATTACGTGTTTCAGTAAATTTGAACTAGTGGTTCACCTAAAGTGAAAATAGAGTTAGGTTCCGTGTTTTGGTGTTTGAAATGGGACTCTCTCTTAAGTTTTTTTTTTTTTTTCGTTATTTGCTACATACTAAAGAAATAGAAAATATCTTTCCAGAATCCGGGATATACGTTAATGTTTTCTCCTAAAGAAAGGAAATTTTAACCCTTGCTCTTTCATACACACTCTCAGAATCGCACATGGACCACACTACGTTAGTTGCGTTACGTATCTTCTAGACTTAGGGAAAAATCATGTATAGTAAAGTGATGTATAGAACATCTAGTGCTGACGATAGTATATACTAAAATCGTATTCAAATAATTTTTAGCTAGTATTTATTCCAGTGCAACGCAAGTCACTTGTCCCTCGACTTAAGATCGGAAGTTCAGCAAGCTACTCAAATTAGACATCACATTGAGAGCACGTGTATCATGTTTCACTTAAAGTAGAGTTATCATTTTCAAAACTAATATTATGTAAATGAACCATGTAATAGTGGAGGTTTCCGGATTGATGTCTCGAATTTCTATATAACGGAAATCACTCTATCAAATGACATCATACCTCACCGAAAATTATGCATTCAGAGGCAGCACATTTTGTGCTGATGTAATATGGTGGCTGTAAGTGTAAACTGCACTTAAAACGTGGAAATCGTAAAGCATCTGTTTATTATTGAGCTACAATCCCAAGTACAGTCCAAGTAGAGTCTCCAGTAGCAAACACGTTGATTAAACGTTGAAAAAGCTATTAATATCCAGCTTTTGAACGGTTTATAGAACTAAAAGCGTTGATTCAATGTTTTCTGGTTGAATAAACCTCTGAAAAGGTTGAACCGTTGAATTAAACGGTTTTATCAACTTTATTCAACGTGTGTCCGAACCCCGCTAATCCGACATTTCGGATAATCCGAACACCTCCGAACGGAAATTGGAATTGAGATTAAGTTTAGTGATCAATGATTTGGACTTTTTCCAGTCACCTGATGGGTTAATTTTAGCCCGTGATCCCTACTTTACACCCTGAAGGTTACTAAAGTCGCTTTTTCGTCTCACCTCTGCCCGACAAATAGTGATTGACTCACCGTCAAGGTTTATTTATCTTATTACAATGCGCTAAATGATGATCTGATTCTTGTACTGCGTTTCTTATTTTATTATTATTATTATTATTTTGATAATCCGAACAGGGCTAAGTCAAAATTAGTTCGGATTGCCGGGATTTTACTAGTTCCAAAAGGCTTGGAAAGAAGCACATTGTGGTTGACGGAAAGCCTTTACAATATTTTATCACTAAAATGTCACAGTTTGTGGGGGAATTAAGATCTCTGAGTCATTACGAAAGATTGACGGGAAGTGGAAGATAATTACATGTTTATTATGATCAACGGAACGTGTGCGGCTATGTTCACTCTAAGTACTTTTAGGCATTGATCAAAGTTCCCACTGAAAATTCACCGTCAGCAAGGGCTTTTAGATTCTAGTGGAAGTTGCATTTGAACAAGGAAGAAGTGGGCCTCGGAGTAGGTCACCCTCAAAGTGTTCTTTAGTTTCAAAGGCAGGAGAGTTCGGAGTTTCTGGTGTACGCAAAAGTGTCGGACAACAAGGGATGGATCGGAGGGACATTTCAAGAAGCACTTGTAACCTCTCTACAGACAGGTAGTTGAGAAGAAATATATTGCTTGAAGGCAAAGCCAGATATATAGAGCCTCTACATTAATATCTCCTCCCTTTACTCGTCTGTTTATGAAATTTGAAGGCTGTGGGAGCAGTGGAAAATATTATATCAATCCCAAGGTGCCATGATATTAAGGAGTCTCAATATAAACGTCCCAAATACAGTTAGCCCGAGTTACAGATAAGCCTGAGATTTCTGAATATGAATTTGCTTCCTTGGTTGAGTGGAAATTTCTTTGGTGTTTGTCACTCGTCTTCTTTTCAAATTCAGTTTGAGTATAACTATTAATTATGGGGCAAATATTCTTAAAGTGTTGTTTTTATAATGCACCACATCAAGTTTGTTTTGCGTTTGAAAAAGCACTGTTATATCAGGGCAGGATAAAAGAAATTGAATTATGATTTGATCAAAACATTCAATAAATATAAAGCAATGAGAATTGAGATCAAATCCATTTTAGTTCAAACAAGTTGGAAATCATCTGGATTTATCATGTAATAAAAACCCCTGTTCATATACTGTATATGTAGAAATGACTTTGCTTTATACTAGTTCTCATATACTCGCTCTGCTCAGTGACATATGCGGGTTTTTTACATTTAATTGCCTACAATACTTGGATCATATATCCTTTCTTCATCTCAGGGTGAAGTTACATCTAGCATGTGTTGGTGTTATTTGGCTTACACATGCTTTGGCTCAATACCTATCCTAATTTAACATGCAGGCGGGTATGCAGTCGAATGACAGTGACGATTCTATGCCGAATCTTATACTATCCATAACTAAGATAGGTAAAACGAATAATAAGTAATTATTGAAGCATGATTATTTATTAGCCTGGCTCCGATGTTCCCAAGAGAGCCAGGAGGCTGCTTAGGCCGAAGTCCAAGAATAAGAGATCTTACATTATGGTACAAACTCTTATATACATTTACCATAATAGAATAATACGGTTCTTGCATACAAAAATAGTTCGTATTCACCTAATTGGTCCTTACAACATATATACTAATGACAATTTACTTCTAGATTCATTAAATTACCGTATTTATCCAAATGATTATAATAATAATCGTTTATAAATAGTTCCGGTGCTAAAATTAAATTAGTGTCCTTGCGTTCTTCCGTACGCACACATACATTTATTAGGACATAAGTTTAAAATTAACTATTTAGTCCCAGATTCTTGAATATTGATTTGAAAGTATATATGGAAGTCTTTAATATCGCCTGAGCTTCGGTATTAAAATTGATGAGATGCTAATTTAACTTATATATGAGATATTCAAATTTGCTAAAAAGCTGACTTTGTACAAAGATATCGGGATCTGAACATATATGTGGCAAATTATATAAAGCAAGGCCCTCGAAACATGAGAGGACCATCACAATCTAACGTCACCTCGGCAAGGATTAAGAAGAAATACAATTAAAAATAAATGAATGAAATGTTCTTATCGGTTTTAGCTAAGTTGGTTGTTAAACTATTTTCATTTATAAATAAACTTCCTTATTTACTCGCAATCTGTGGTTTTCTCTCGGAGAAATTATCATATCCATAAGTAATCTTAGATGTTTATCTTTATTGATCATCAAATGAATTTTGTTAGAAATTATAATGTTCATTGTTTACCTGTATTCGCCCAGAACCCTGGGATTGTGTTAGAGCAGAAGCTTCGCATATTGAATTTGAGACGATGCAGGAGGATGAAAAGGGATCATGGTAGGTGAAACCGGGCATGAAATTTCTCCCATAAATCCCCGAGAAAAACGAACTATGTCATGGTTGAACAAGAAATATGAAAAGGAAGCAAGCAGACGCAACGTGTTGATAATGTTAAGAAGAGTAAATCTTGTTCTTGAGGAAAAGAAAGAACAAGAAAAGGGGGAATGGAGAAGGTTAACCTTGTATCAAAAGACCTGTCAGAATCGACGGAAAACTACCGATGTTGTTGATGATACATAATAGTGAGATATATTTAAAAAATGTCAGGAAGTTGAATTATCATTTAAGGTCATTACCTTCTAAATTATGTAATTACAAACGCATTAGTGAAATTCTTATCTACTTGTAAATGAACACTTCCGCATAACCCCTGAAAAATAACATATATTTATTACGCAATTACATGATTCAATTTACCAGCATAAACTACGATTATCCGTATGATTCATACTAATTTCAATGACAGTTTTTTGCTCTTAAGCGAAAAGAAAGAAAAAAAATTAACGATATTACAAAGAATTGCTTATTTAACAGTTTTAAAACGAATAAATCTCTCATTCGTTAGTCATAAAGTGAACTTAAGCCCTCATAATTGTCACGATTGGACACCTTGACCCAGTTGATATTGTCTGATATTTCATTGAGATAGTTCTCGTAATTTATCTGCAACTTTTAATTAATCTTATTAAATGTAAATCGATAATATTTTTATCAAAAAGGTCATTTCTCTGCCGTCCATTTTTCTACGAATAAACAGCCTTCCGGCGTTGAATTGCCCTTCAGGAAATTGTTCATCAGATACTATAAGACTGTAGTTGCTCAAAATTCCATATTAAATAGTTGTTTAGGAACAACAGGAATTACATCGTCATTTGTGCAATTGCATGTTTCTGTTTTAAACAACATATGTTAAGCCTGAATTCAGAGATACCAAAGTAACAATGTTTACAGTTCAGTTTGTAATTACGTGCCTCACAATCTTGACTACCGTCAATTCACAGGTAAATATACATTTAAATTAACTATTATTGTTAATTTAAACGGTATATCTTTTTATTGGTGTTCCTTTTCTTTATTCAGAAAAATTCAAACTGATTTTAGTTGCATGTGATTGTTAAACATTTTAAGAAGTGAAATCTCAAGTTAAATATTCTGAGGTATTGTCACTCCACAAATTCATGCTATACTATCTTCTGCTCAGCTTTATCTTATGAATATTAATGACCTAGATAGGTATAAACAGATGAAGTTGAACCAGAGTGCCGTCCTTTTTATTTCTTCGTGTACTATTTTGTGACAGACTAAATTAGGACGTCTGGTAGACCAAATATCACACGAGCATTTCCTAGTGAAACTCAGAAAATCACTGGAAAACTTTAGTCGGGATGGACAAGAGCATTGCTTTTATTTCACACAGGAGATACATTTTTTCATACATTAACCAACAGTTTCCTCCTCATATATATTAAAGATACACCACTGTTTTTCCGAATGTAACATTTCAATTTTTTCCTATAACTCTATTACGATACATTTTCCTTTCAATGTTCTGCATTTAATTCTTTAAGTGATTGAGGATGGATAAAGTTGGTTACATAATAATAATCCAATCAAAATTAGTTACCTCTATCAAAGGAACATTCCCAACTGATCAGTCGATATCAACATCAAATATATTTTAGTGTCTTTATTCGAACGGAAATCACATTAAAAGACACACGATCTGCCATATTTTTTTATGTAATAATTATTTGAAATTGTGAAATCGGTCCTATTACAAACGGTTCCGGAAATGCAATACCGTAGTACACAAATGTGGATTAGTGGGATAGTGCTATACTTTGGTGTATATCATCAACGTGGCCGCCATCTTGAAATCCGCCATATTGGATGAAGGTCAATTTCTTTTCAATAGCAAGTGGGTCGTGCGACATATCAAACAACACGACAATGTTCCCAGAAAGTCATTACAGGTGTCGGATTTTACCTATCTCTGACGGTGTTGGTCTGCACATAAATTTTCCGATTGATATATGAATGGACCCTGAAGTACAACTTTGTTTTTCACAAACCGACAAAGAAATAAAGTATGGTAATACCAATGAATACATAAAATATATTTTATGTATTCATTAGTAATACACAAATGTGAGATGATGGAAAACGGCTACATAATTATGATTATTGCGGTGAGAAATTTGGAATTAGAAATATTAAAAGTCCTGAATTTGCAAACTTTGGTTAAATTCTTTAATATTAAAGGACTTAGGTATTCAACGGCTAATTTTCAGTAAAATAACTCCAACACCGTAAGAAGTAGATCAAATCTGACACCTGTAATGATTTTCTGGGAACATCCTCGTATTGCCTGGTATGTCACACTTGCCATTTGAAAAACTAACCTCCGTCCAATATGGCGGATTTCAAGATGGTACGTTGATCATTATCACCAAAATGTAGCCGTTTCCCAACTATTCCACATTTGTGTACTATGATACTCCTTTTCCTTGTCGACTTGTGAACTACCAAGTCTGTATTGCGATGTTTTACTCAATGCAATTAGGACCAATTTTACAATTTCAAATAATTATTACATAAAAATATGACAGATCGTGGGTGTTTTAATGTTATCTCCGGTATATGTACATTCGAATAAAAATATGTCATGTTAATATCGACTGATCAGTTGGGAATGTTCTCTTGTAAGTGCCAAATTTTAGGAAATAAAAAATATTTTGTCTACAAGTTTTTCAACTTTTAGTGGATATTTTAATTAAGTGAAAAATTACCTTAATTTTCGATAGAAACTTTCAAGGTGATCCTCGGTAAAGGTACTTACTAGGCACCACTGGTTTCCCCATTACCATAACAATTCTGTAAACACACTTGTGCTATCAGATTTATTATCAAATCTCTAAATCAAACGCAGTCTGGGTTATAGATCTATTGCAAACTTAAATATGAGTCGCCGTGGCTCAGGCGATAGCGCGTCTGAGTGCGAATCGGACGGGCAGGGTTCAAATCCCGGCCAGGACGCTGGAGAATTTTCTCGCAGTGTTCCCATGCCTGGCGCTTTGAGGTCCAGTTAGTCTCCTAGCGAATTGAGTACCAGGGTGTTCTTGGTACTGCTGGGCACCTTGGGAAGGTAATGGCGGTCGAGCGTGGTAATAACCACACCACATCTTACCGTAGGGCGAGAATATGTGTAGGGTTACATCTATATCCCCCATGCGTCGTTCATACAGGAGATAGCTTTACTTTTTTAACATACTGAAATAATTTACCGTACATTTGCAAGCATTCTAGAGAGGCTATGAAAAATAGTAACATCCTACAATTACAAAGCTAAGAGGGGTTCAGAAAGAATGGATACAAGCATTTACATTCTCAGAGTGTATAGTTTTAACGGATTGAGCTCGTCATTTCTATGCAGCTTCTGTGTAAATAATGTCACAAAAGACCAACAGAAATATCTCAAAACCAATGAATTCAGTTAATAACTCATATGCATGCTGGTACAGTTTAACTTTATTATTTTTTAATTTCGTTCACTCATCGCTATTTAATGGTGATTAAAAATATATTCCATTCAACTTTTGGTACTATTAAGATATTATTCCGCTTATTCCTTACACTCATAGAACTGCACCCAACCTGTTTACTTGAGGTATACAGAGTTTGTGACGTTAGACGCGAGGCCTCAGTCGATTCTTCTGTTGTGTTGCTGTGGTGCGCTTCCCACCAGGCATCAAAGTGGTAATTTCATTCGCACCAACCTAATAGATATACGAACACTGAAATAATGGATAACAGTTCGATTATCAATTATCCGGATTATTATTCAATTATCCAGTATCCGGACTATTATATGATTATCCGTTATGTGGATAATTGTTCGATAATTTGTTATGCGGATACTTGTTCAATTATTCGTTATCTGTTTAATTATTCGGTTAACGGAATTATTAGAACTAGAACAATCGGATTTCGGATAACAGAAAACGAATTGTTTGATTAATCGAATTCTAAATCATCCGGATATTGACAGCGCTAATTTTTACCTCTGTTTTCTTCCTACGTGGGTTTCGACAATTTTGTTTTGACAGTGGTTTACTACCATATTTGTTTTCAGCATCATACTTTTTTTTATCAAAAGTTCATTGCGTTACTGGGTAAACCCTGTATTTTCCTTATACTTTATTTTCGGAGTCCTACGTCCAACCATGCAGAAATTCAGTCTGAATTGATTGACCCTACGCAGCTGTGTTATTGATACCTTTCCGAGACTAACAACGTAACATTATTAAACAAAATTACAACATTTTACAGAATAGATTCCTCGTGTATCTTTGCGTCATCTTTTCTGCTAAGTATCGAATCTTTCTCATGTTTAATGAAACAGAAGTAATTTTGGAGGATATCACACAATAGTGGCGTTCAAATCGTTTCATTTTTTAATGATGGTATTTGTAATGTGAGAGAGAAAACGTTTTTTTTTCATTAAACCTTTCTTTCCATCACAACATAATATATTATTTAAAATAGGCAATAACGGGTACTCATGTCAAAGTACACTACTAACACCTAGTCCATCAAACACTCATAAAAGTATTTGTATCACTTGTTGAAGTAAACAGGCATACATTAGAGAGTTGACTTCGCAGGTCTGCAATTAGACGACTTCGTTAGGGATAGTTTCACTTGCAGTACAAGAATTTAAAAATATGTCAATAAAATTAATCTTCCTGAGACAGAGTTGAAAATGAAACACGTTAACTATCAAAGGAATAGCCTCAGACATTCAAGAAAAAAAATGAAAATAATTTCTTCGTTTTTCATTTACAAAATACGTAGATCTTGGGACTATTTTAGACAAATATTGTATCGAATAAGAATGCTGTTAATTGTATCTTGTTCGAATAAGAATGCTGTTAATTGAAAATGAGTTTCGAAAATCGTGTGCTCTTACTAATTTTACTTGTCAGTATTATTTAATTCAGAACAGTTGCAAGCATGTCATCATAATATTAAGTTGCTCTTCCAATTCTCTTATATATTGTATATCATGGGTAGTTCGTAATGTGCTGGTTCAGAATACATAATTAAAATTATAAGAATTATGGTAGTCCATGTAATATTTCATCCTACTTTCTTTCCAGTTTCTTGTAGATTCTGAGCTGTACACGAAAGAGCAACAAGAGAGAGGAATACTAGAGTGGATCTTTGGACCAGGAGATGACGAAATTCCTGTTGAACCGGAAGTGTGTGAATCTTGTAGTAAGTGTCCTTATTACAAGTGAATGTAATGCGAAGAATTCAATTATATATTACCATTCAATCTAATGTTACTGATTAATAATGAAAAATTATTAATCAGTAACTAGAAAAGCTACTTAATCATTCTCGTTGGTTTGTTTCATTGGTGTAGTATTAAGTGGAATCTTAGAAATGAGAGCATGATACTTCTTAAATAGATATTAGCAACTAACTTCTATTCTCGCATCATATTGTACAGGAACTTAAATTTATTAAAAAAACTACGTTGCATAAAACTTGAACAGAATTCGTCTCTTCGGAAAGACTAAGAATAATCTGCTTCATTAGTACATTAACAGTTAGTTTTGTTTCATATTACAAAATTATACAAGTTTTACGTCATGTAATCTTTGTAGTCTTAAGATCATTTCGTCGATCTTTCTGCCGACATCATCAAAGACGTTATGAATTAGATTTAAAGTTTATGTTGTTGTTTCCAAATTTGATTTGATTTTTGACTGCTTTCTTTGCTGAAGTTCTTCAAATACATTGTTGTTTCAATTCGTAATAATTATTGCTGCTGTCTAACATCTTTGACTCCTAGAAACAAATTAGCTCTCCAACTATATTCCAATATTCTACCACGACTGATTTATAAATATTATACTATTATACTAATTATACAATGAAGGTTATACTCTTTCTAGCTTCGATAGTTTTTCTCTAATCTATGTTGAGTTTATCGGGATTACAATTGATTTTGTGCATATGTGGAACCTTATATAGGAAGTTCATCTTGTTATGGCGTTCGCAGACGAATCGTGTAGCCCATGGTAAGGTGTTTTGAATACATACATTGAAAAATGAACCTAAATATTGAAATTGATGTAGATGTATAGATTATACGTTCGCCATGGCAGGAAGCTCCGGATAAGTTACAAGAACTTTTAGAATAGTTTGAAAATATCCTTACGAATTTACAGTTTAACATTTAAACGTAAAAAGATGTTAAACTCCGATTATAATTTATAAGACTAACAATTGTACTGTACGGTTTACACAAAACGAACCCATTAATACCAAGTCACGTCATTACCCTACATAAAATCGGCTATTTCTAGTCTGATACATCGAGTTCTCAAGATCTTTGATAAATAATATTTGGAAGAAGAAGTAAACACGCTAAAGTACATTCTACTTGGAAATGAGCGTAACAAATAACTGATAAAGAAAATAATATAAAGACTTGATCATAAAGAGAAAATTGTACACGAGGAGAAACAAGAAAAGGACGATCAGGAAGAAGAAGCAATTAAGGAGCTTATTTTCAAAAGGGTACATGTTCAGTGACATAAATTTCATATTAGGCGTAAAAATGTATTTCTCTGGGTGGGCGAACACTGTAATTGTGCAGATTATCTAACACTGTAACTAGTACAACTGACTGGTTACGACATTAGACCATTTACATAAT
Organism: Lepisma saccharinum; assembly: GCA_022664845.1. Lineage (NCBI taxonomy): Eukaryota > Metazoa > Arthropoda > Insecta > Zygentoma > Lepismatidae > Lepisma > Lepisma saccharinum. The sequence continues at coordinate 81,478 of JAGDQP010002125.1, forward strand.
TATAGTGCTATCTCTTAAAGATAAATATCCTGTTTTACGCCTTGTGTAAAATTTGCGTCACTGGACATGTATTCTTTTTTCAAAATAAGGTCCTTAATTAAGACTTTCAGTACGTTAAAAGCATTAGTGATAGAACAGGAAGAGTGCTTTAAAGATGTGGAATTAGGACAACCGACACAAACCACAAGCATACTGCGAGTTGATAAAAGATTGTGGCATCCTATATTGGGTCTCAAGTATGAACAAAATCATTTCTTATTGAGGTAAAGTCAATAGAGGTCAGACAAGAATGGAAATTGGAATTAAAGAATTTCATCGTAATAAGAGAAATACGAATAAATCAACCGTGGGTGCATCCAATTTGTATTTAACTCCATAATCATAGCAATAGAAAGGATGGAAGTAACCCTGTGAGAAGTTTCATTTCAGTGTATGTGAAAACCACATTTATTTAAGGGAAACAAAGGTGCTACACAATAATTATTAAGAAAGAATTACAATGGTACCAATTGAAATAATAATTCATTTGCAGAACTGTAATGAGGAACACTATTAAGAGTTAGGTCAAGATAAGATATAAGAAAAAATTAATTATCTGGGTTGGAATAGCACTAAAAAGTCAGCATTGAAATACAATCGAGTCTTTTAAATTTGATTCATAATATCTCTATGGTCAGATCGATAATCGTGAAAGCTTAAACTTTCATTTAATTTTGTTTTTCTACCTTTCCAGGATGTGGACAAACATACTATGCAGTTCAAGACCCGAGAGTAGTTGGAGGTAAAGAAACTCTGGTCAACCAATATCCATGGATGGCGGCACTGTTATATGACGGACAGTTTTACTGTGGAGCGAGTCTTGCCAATAGCAAATATTTAATTACTGCAGCGCATTGTCTGCAGGGGTTAGTGCACAGTTTCTTTCTGTCTTTATTTCAACTCTATTTGTACGACAAAATAAGGTTCTTTGTTGCATTTTGGACAATAATGAGTTTTTCGTATTGCATGATGATTCAAATCTTCTCGGTAGTATCTTATTGGTTTGCCAGCACCAGGAGAACAAACACTGTGGTTCTGAATGTGTGTGTGTGTCACCAAAGCCCAACATGCTGAGAGTTGACTTCTTAGATCATTCTCTGGCCAAAACCTACATCACGCTTGATTATCTGCGAAATCACCCGTGGAAAACAGATTATCTATGCTAAGGGCATTCCATTCGTATTTAGCTTTATAATCATAGCAAACAGAAAGGATGTAAGTGGTTCCGGAAAGTAAGTTTTAATTTACATTAGTTCATCGCTTATATACAGTTGCGTTCGACTTCAAAAGATCTCAGAAAGAATATCCCGCAGAAAGTCACAGTCAAAGGACAAAGTAATAATCGAAGACAGACTGACCACAAATACAGATTCGCTTGACACCTCAAAATATATATGCATCTTTATTCTATATCACCACTGAATTCAGTATCCGCTTTAAAAGTTGTAGGTTTATACGGTCCCTTTAATTTATTACTTTCTTATCTCCTTTTTAAAATATGAATAATCCGCAGTCGAGTGAATGAATACACATTTCTACTTAGTTATAATGAGAAGATGATAATAAAGTTAAAATTACGAATTTTACAGCAGATTAAAGTGCTTGAATGAGAATAGTGGTAAAAGACTACAAGAATATTACTCTAGATGAGATTTTAAAGTAAGCTTTCATCAATGTTGTTAAACTTGTGTTAGTATTTCTCGGTGCTACGAAGAAGAACATATTGGATAATAGCAATTGACAATATTCATCTAACAATTTTGCAGGTGATTTTCCTTAAACTTTCTATGGAGTAGCCACCATTTGATATATTCCATTACCTGATATACATTTTCTTTACACATTTCTGCATATTCATTTTTGTATCTTGTATATTGAATTTCTTATGTTTCCCATTGATTCAACATTTTATTACTTGACACGAATAATTTATGTACATATTTCAAATTGAAGATTTTTTTTTTAAAATTGTATTATCATAATGGGACCACTTCTGTTTGCGATCTATGTGACCCTAGTCTTTTAACATTTAACATTATATGGACCACGAAAAAGAAAACTATACGAACTCTTGTTCTATGATACGTAAATCCTATTTCATGCATGCTTGATATTCCTTAATTAAGTTAACAAGTTATACCGTAAAACTTATTCGCATCTATTCTTTGTGAATTCCTCAGTAAGCAAATTAATACATTTTAATATAAATTTAAAACATACGTACAATGATGGCACTGTATTACAAAGACAATAATAAATCTTTATCCATCAACGATGAGTTGTAGTTGCATGTTGTCTGACGTGAATGAACATAACGTATTAGGATTTCGAAATAAAGTTACATTTAGGTGAGTGAATATAATATTGGTCTTCATGTTTACATAGAAACTATCTTGACAGTCCTGTATTACTACTATGTCAAGTTGCACATATGATTATCGCTTTTCCAGGTTTAACCCAACGAGAATGAGTGTAGTTCTGATGGACCACGATCGTCTAAATGAGACTGAAACAGAGCATTTTACGAGGAATGTAACTAGAACATTACCACATCCTAAATTCAACCGGTTTACCCTTAACAACGATATTGGACTTATCGAAATGGATGAAGAGGTTCCTCTGGAAGACAGAATGCAACCAGTGTGTATGCCACCACGAAGTAAGTTTTCATTGGTTTATTATTATACTTTTCAACAGAGTGGTTGGGTAATAGACCACTTGAAACTTTTACAAACTAAGTAATCTATTGAACATGCCTTGAAATATATTCACAAAAATAATAAGTAGTGCATTTATAATTGAGGATCGATTTAAGTCTTCTATTTCTGTAGTTATGTATGGCACCCAATAAATGACAACTAAGAAATGCGCGCGATAATTTGCACGTCAACTACAAAATCTCCTCTCATCATGAGGCTGTTTTGATGTTATTGCCTAAATCGATGGATATAATATGATTTTCATAATCATGATTTACCAAATATGTTTGCTTGAATGTGGAAACATACATACGGTGTTATATGAATTGCAGCACTTAGATTCAATGCACTTTCAAAACTTACAAAAACTGCAAACTAACAGCATATAGTAACAATTAATTGGATCTAGGACTTCTATAACGTTATAATCATGTGCAATAACACAAGATTAAGTTACGAAATCAACAGCAAAATATCGCAGATTAGCGCATATTTCCTAATAACAAAGACGGCAAGAAAATGGTTACTTCTAAATACATTAGATTACAAAATATCTCACCTTATATTCCACAAATATTCATTATCTTATTTCTGTCAAATACTAGTTACATCCGAAATTCTGAATATGAAAATGCAAACCAATCAAAAATCTAGAAATGCTTTGATATATTTTGTAAAATGTATCAATCAAGTTCTGTTTTAATTTTTACGTTCTTCGAACAATATTATATGGTTAAATTATTGTATTTGCAATACAGGTATGTATTTTTTTAAAATTTACATCCTCAAAACACCACACAAATAAGATAACTGTTAGTAAGTACATGGACCATTCCTGGAAACATGAAATCAGTCAAATCAAGGATATTATAAAGCAAAACGCACGAGTACATATACTGCCCGAATTCAAATTTAAGTCACTCTGATTCTCGAAGTCTTACTCTCAATAGCGCTACTACATCTGCAAGATATTCTTATTCTTAGTTCTAGAGGTTCCGCAAGTTTAAATATCATTGTGGATAGGAATCCGAAGCCTAACGTATTCCAGATGAAGAGCCGTATCCAACTTAAGAAACCAACATATCCTGAAGATATTTGAGAAGATGATTTTCTAAATATCTAATACATGTATTTAGTATATAAAATTATACCTAACTTCTTTTATTCATTTACCATATTTTGCCTTCATATTTCTAGGTATCTAAACTTAAATATGTTTCCAACTTTTAGGACCTGCAAACAAACGATATATCGTATAACTAATGTAACATAATTTAAAATTTAATGAAATCTGTGGCAACAGTACAGTACTTGAATGTAATCATTTTTGGATCGCTATCAATTAAGGAATTAAAGTTCAATACGATCTATACTTACTTACTTAAATAAATAATAATAAAACTTACAGAACTAGCAAGCCCATCACCGCGATAACAAACATTCTCCATAGGATTCTGTCCTGGGCAAGATACGATCCATAAAATAATTACGTCCTTTATCTGGCAGAGCTCGTAACAAGTTCTCCCTTTCTGCCCAGTAGCCAGTGCGGATAAGATGTTTTGTAGAAGCACGGTCTTTGATCTCAGAAATAAGGATGTATAAGGAAAAGTTATATGAATCGAAAAAGGATTAAAATGTTTACAGCTAAATTTTAATTCATAGATGAGCATTGGTAGATAACATAATTTAAAAAGGTTCGAAAAAAACTAGAAAAAATTCAAAGAGTAGATGCTACTTATTTGAATTGTGATAATTAGGTAAGTAACTTTGGTAACCTTCATTTTTATATTGGTCAATCTAGTAACTGTTGACTTCGGCCCGTCACGATTATCCGTCACGTTCTAGTTAAAATACACCCATACCCCTGCCAGGACTCTTAGACCGCACGCCTACACGGTCGTCGAGTGATAATTAGGTGTGAATTTAAAAATGTTATAATTATATTATTGCAATGTATATCTCTATTTTCTTAAGTCGGATTAAAACTACCACACGGTTATGAACGTAATCACGATCCGAACAAAAACACCAGAGGTGCAAAAAGTGGAGCCAAGTTCTTTAGCCCTAAAAAGGTGTGAAATGGGAGACGGATGAGCCAAGTTCCTTGGTGACAGCATGTAACAGGAACAAAGGAACTTGGCGCGAAGTGGCAAGGTTCATGATCCTCAAGCTATAAGGGTGGTGGGGATCCTAAAACCCACTACGTCCACCACCACCAACCTTAAGGCTGTTGCCAGCTCGCGCCAAGTTCCTTTGTTCCTGTTACATGCTGTCACCAAGGAACTTGGCTCATCCGTCTCCCATTTCACACCTTTTTAGGGCTAAAGAACTTGGCTCCACTTTTTGCACCTCTGGTGTTTTTGTTCGGATTTCACAGCTTTTTGTAGGTGTATAATATATATATACTCGCTCTCTCGGCCTCGTTTAGGTCCTCGCCCCCCGTAGCTGGCTGCGGCCTTAACTTCGAGTTTTTGGGTACTTACGCCCCTTTATCGTAACCACTCTCCAGGACACTGTGCTTCCATGTTGCAGATTTTTTCCCATACCCACCACCCGTGGGAATGAAATATTTATTGAAACATAGGGAAGCTTTGCCATATTTATTGTAACCTACTTGTGATGATACAGCAAATTTGCTTCCTGCTGGCGGCCCTAAAATCCACCACCACCAACCCTAAGGCTCGAACATCACCTGATGTTTTGCTCGGATTTCACAGCTTTTTATACGTGCATATATATACTAGGTTCGCCTCGCTGGGTGTGCTGCCCCAGAATTCCGTGTGCGCCCCAACTTCAAATTTTTAGGGTTGCGCCCCCTTTATTGTGATCAGACTTTCTGGGGACAGCGCCCCATGCTGTGCAGACCTTTTCCCATAACGCCTCGGGGGCT